>VXBO01014499.1:157279-205448 GCA_013400135.1 Rhinoptilus africanus
ATATATATATATTGAGGTATTCTCATAAATCTGCATTTTGGTAGTGAAAATTCTTAGGAGTAAGGATCTCATAAATACAGAATAAATATTTAGGGAAAGATTATATATAAATGGTAACATGTGGGGGAGGGGATACATTTAACATTCACTCATTCACTTTCCCCTTCCATCGAATGATGATGAGAATATATAACTACCTGTGCTAATGCGCATTAAGATCAGCTGTTGTTAACAAAGGACACTATTAGACTCTTTCACTTGAAATGGAGCATTCTTGCTTACAGAAACATCTTTCTTTCCTTGTTACTCCCACGTGCCGCTCTAAAACCAGCATCTCAGTCACCTAAGCAGCATCAGAGTAGTGAAAGCACTGAACTCCTCCTTGTACTGTACTGACAAAAAGTCCTCGGTGCTTTAGGACTAGATTTACCATTCCATTTCTAGACCACCAACAAAAGCCAACAGGGAGTTTGATTACAAACTCTCTGCACTATTTGCAGAAGTCTCTGTGACTTCGCTTACCCATGACATCACTTACCTTCGGCGAAGGCGTGAGTGTTGGCTGTATTTGCCACCCCAAGTATGCATGAGTCGGGAGGAGAGAGAAATGTGATTATTCGGTGTTTCAAACACACAATGCTAGGAAAAGTCAGAGCAGAGAACAGTGGCAATACAGTAGAGAATGCTGTGAGGAAGCAATCTAAAGAGTGCAGCATAGAGATTTTTCTATAAGAAAAATTAAGAACGGGCTGGGGAGGGGAACTATTTGTACAGCCTAAAGATGGACAGTTGGTTTGGGACATCAGTTGGTTTTGGGACTGTAATTTGGAAAAAGAAGCTGATTTGTCTGATTCTTCCCTGCAAAGTCCTCTTGTAGCAGCCCAGTGCGAGTGCAAATCCACAACGTACTATAACCGTCTAAATGATTAAATGCACCGCAGCGGGCAGGGGCATGGTTATAGCTCTGCATATGTCTGGATCTCTATTTCAGGTTCTACTGTGCTTTGCAGCAGAAATCCTATGTTCTCTAAAGGTGACTGCTGTTATAGGTAACTCTTATGATGAAGAACTAGGACATAATTCTCCCTCTTGTCTGCTCACCTGACAACACAAGGATCGGTTCCTCAAAGTTCAGCTCCAAATGACTTCCCTCTGGATGTACCTTTCATTTAAATTATTTCATCATTTTTCTTCTACCTGTTCATGTACAGCTCTAAAATGATAACTTCGAAAAATTCTGAGGTTGATACTTTTTTTTTTTCTCCTACATACTTTTAGGTGTGCTTTTTACTTTCCCTTTGCATGAAGAAAAGTGAATAAACTATATGCCACTGTGCTAGCAAGACACACTGGGAATTATGACAAATCTAGGCTATCTGTACTACAAGAGATTTTCTTGTCACTTTACTATGACTACATGCAACAGAGAAAAATCAAGCTTTTCAGTGTTCTGCGAGAAAATTATAATGATAGCACCCTGCGTTTCAGTTCAAACTACTATTCTGCATTTCACACTGTTGATTTGTAGAAGAAAATAGAAACCTGTCCAGAAGACTCTTTGTACCATCTTCCAGAGTTTAAGAATGATGCTTTTTTTTTTTAGAATTACAGGGAACAGTTGCAGGAGGGGGAAAACTATAATGGGAAAGGCTGTGCACTGCATTCTCCAGAAACGGTAATCTTTTAAGAACTCTGTTAGTGGTTTCCCAAAAAAATAAGATGGTATACGAATAATTTCAACTCAAATAGAACTACCAAAATAAAGGCATGACTATACTGCTCTTTTTCACTTTAGACAGTTTAGTTGTTATTCAAATTCCTTGGGTCAAAAAGACATAATTAAGCTGCCTTTCCTCTTTTTTTGGTTAATAAATACACATAATGTGGAGAAAATTAAGAGCACATACAGTAACAGTACAGCATTAGCACTTGTGAAAAATGTTATACTTACAGAGTAGAAAGCAAAATGATCTAAAATACCAAGAACAGGGATGGCCCACATTATAATCTGAGATACAACATCCTATATTCCAATTCAGGATGTTTCAAACATCTTATTTGCACTTTCAGTCCAAATCTTTACTAAATTCACTAGATAAAAAGTGTGTTTTTTCCTAATGAAGTCAACACCAAAAGTCATGTGACATCTGTCCAGCAGGATTTTACACTCTTAATGATGATGAAACCTCATTATCCATCATGAAGATGTGGTCTCACAGTTATTTTCCATTTTATCATGACCAGATTTCTAATTTCATCACTAAAGGATAACTGAAGTAACATGTATTCACTCTACAATTGGCATTACACCATAGATCATTTATTGCTTTCATCTTATGTCTGGCATTTTATTAATTTTAATTTTATTATTGTGGTATATTAATTTATTTTGTAAACTTGTTCTTCAGCTTAACATTTTCCTACCTCTTCAGGATCATTCAAAACAGTGGTTATGAAATTTAACTGAGAAGTGATAAGAGAAGAATAAGCCTCACTACTTATAGTTTTCCGGTTGAAAAATTCTCAAGGAAAGCAGACGCTACAAATCCAGTTCATTAACATATTGAACATCAGCCATAATAGAAGGGTTTTTTTAAAGGGTATTAACAATTTGAATCAAATTTTAATCAGGAGTACGTCTTACTTTGGTTTGGGTTTGCTTGTTAACGTTTCTGCAAATATGTTTGGTAAGAAACATGGCCAGGTCATACTACCTGCAACCCAGAGCACCCAGTTTTCCATCTCCTGCTCTGCTGCAAGCCTACGTTATCACCTTGAGAACGTCATGCGGTTTTTCCATTCTTCTCTTTATATGCCTACACATTCTCTCTCTTGTTGTGATGGATTTGAAGCTGCCTTGTAATAATGTATTAATACTTCACGTTGACCTGCTACAGGGAAGATGAATGTCTGAATAAATTCAGTGACACTCTGTCTGGAAAAGCAGGCAGGAAGAAAACAACTGCTTCAAGACAGGCATCTCCATACACAGTATCGTTGAGGAAGAAACTTAGAACGCTTATTTATAGTCAACCTGTAAAACTGGTTTTGTGCAAAGAGCCTCAAGACAGAAGACCCCAAAGATTTGAGGTACAGATTTAAAACTGGATACTCTCCAAGAAAGAGAAGCACTAGTTCTTTCTGGGAATTAGATTCAGATATAGAATCCTAATGAGATTGTTAAAAAAGCTCCACCTGCCAAAGTTGTCATCTATCTGTGGTAAGATTTATGGTTAGGTAGGTTTGTAGACCTGCTTGCAAAAAGATTATTCCAAGGCTTTTTCCTCACAGAAAGCTTTGTTTCTAGTGTTAAAAAGCAACATTACTTTGATGAAGAAAGGCTCTTGCCACACATTCTACCAAGGTACCTAAGCCTGTGCAGCACCCACGCTTAAAGTGCTCTAGCAGTCTAGTCACAAGATGATAAACAAATGTACTTTCATGGTTAAAGGATTCTCCAGATGAAAAATTTGGCTGTTGAAGAGTTTAGGTAGATTGCTTGAGAAGATCAGAGTTTCGTGGTAAAGAAGTCTGGAAAAAGCAATAGGTTGTATATTTTAAAAAGAGGAGGAAGAAGTAAGTGTAGAAGAAATTTAGGGGTTATCAGCCATCCATTAACATTTCAGTTGCTGTAAAAATACTGCAGCAAGTTATCAGATAAACTACTCAAAAGGAACTGGAAGAAAAAAACAAAGGAAACAACGCACCTGTGTACAGGTGTAGAATCCCACTCAGAGAGTGGTTATCTCTGGCTCCCTAACAGAAAGAAAAGACTTTGGACTGGAGTCTTACAGGAGTCTCTCCTGTGCCCAGCACTGTTTGATATTTTCATTAGCACATTCCCTGCTTCTACGTGGCAAATATATTGCATCTTCTTCTGAAGTCAGAATACATGGGTAGAAACTGGGAAAATGGAATGGGAAAAGGAAGCATTTCTTTCATCTGTCCATAGAATCTAAAAATGATTTGGTTTCTACTTGTAGGGAAGCTTGACAGGTATGTGGAGTCTCAACCTCGGTCTAGCTGTAGGGAGACAGTGACATTCCACCCTGGAAGTGGAAAAAAAAAAAGTAAAATTCAGTGAGTCTAAAAAGGCAGGAATAGGTACCAAAATCCTTTATACCATAATATATATCTAATCTTTAATCCATGATAATTAAATCCTTTGGAGCAAGTACATTTTTTCTTGACTGTTTTTTGAAAGAACACTTTCCACAAGGAAGACCCCATCTCATTCCGAGGCCTTTAGGCATTACAATTACATGAAGGACAAATTATGAACAAGCAGCTTGCTCTCTAAATCTACAGTAGGTAATATATCTCAACATTAAAATGAAATATGCAATTAAAAGCATACTTTTGTTCCTATACAGGATTTCATTCAAGTCATCTTTTATTTCAATGATGTCACTTTAGTTTCTTATGTTTTCTTTCTTCTCAAAAAACTCCAAGATGCCTAAACGGTGATTTTTTTTTTTTTTGTGCAGAGGAAAGTTTAATGATTAAGGCAAAGGCTTTTAAAACAGTGCTGCGAAAGCAAAATCAGCACTTTAGAATCTCATAAACCAACAAAGAAAATCAGTAGTATAAAAGATGACATCACTGAAGATGAACTCAGACTACCGCATTTGAAGGAAACTCGATTAGTCACAGTCACGCTACTTTTACATTTGCATTTGTCCACATCTCACATGTCTCACTATCTGCACTTGGCCCGAACGTCATTTCTGCAAAAGTTATGTCAATTCATGCCTTACGTCATTTTTATAGCTTCACGTTCCACAGCAGAGCCCATCCAGCCTATCTGCTTCAGCCTTGTTAAAGTCTGCCCTGTTTCCTGTCTCATTTCAGCTTTGAACCTTTCTTTCAGTCTCCTGTGTCCACCTCCTCTACCGCAGAAATCTCCTCTCTCCAAGTTTTCTTGCACTTGAAGTAACTTGGAAAACTTTACCTAACTTTTACAGATTGCCATACTTCATCTGTTTTTACTTCGGTTTTTAAGACCTTTGTAGCAGAGAATATATGTTTTTTCAGTGCATGCAAAAGTCCTACATTAGAGCATAGTTGCTATTGCTAACATGTTATCGCTGTTAGCATTCATGTACAATCCAAATTTCTTTCTGAGCATGTTCCATATACTTCATCATTCATTTTATGTACAAAATTTTCCTCTTACTGGATTTTAGTGCAAAGATCTGATTTTAAAAATAGAAAGTATGAATGTTTGCGCCTGGTCATCTTCTGTGCCAACCAGTTGTTGAAGTGCTTGGTTCTAAACAATCCTTCACACACTCAGGTTTTGAAATCCCTGACATATCAGCCACAACAAAAGAATCTTCAGAGTACTTTTTCTATACACCCTGTTCTCCATACAAAGCTTGTGATGAAGTTTCTGCGCAAACCATTAAAAAAATCCGTTCACACTTTAACCAGTTCTGTAAAATCTCATTCTCTCTCTTGACAGCGTACTATGTTCTTGCAAGTCCCCTACAAGTTTTGCAAGACTGAGAATGGCAAATAACAGGCAACTTTTACAAGCAATTTTCTTCTATACGTTCCAGAATTCCTGCAGTCGCAAAGGCAAAGAAATCTATTTTTCCATTTATCCTACAAGGAGCCTTCCTCCATGAATTCTGGTAGCTATCACTCTTGTCATAATTTTTTTCATCCTGCCTAACGGACAATTTCTACAGGAACCTAAACTCCCAGTAAAACAAATTTGCAGTGTAATAAAGCTATCTATAGCAGGAGCTCGTGCATTTCCCGTGTGTATCCATCCACCACATGCGCAGTCTCAAAATTCTAGACTAAATGCACACCTGTCAAATGTTTCTTCAATACAAATACTATACATAGAGCCACTGTGAAAAACCCTTATTTATTATTTTAAGCTCTTTGAATAACAAAACCATGAAAATGTTGAAAATACAAGGTATTCACTATTGACAAAGCTTTTTCATGTACAATCAAGTAAATTTCAGCCGTTCAAGAACTGCAATTATGAATTGCAGAGGAACGCTGTGAATTAACAGAGTCTGAAATGGTGCTTTAATTTAGGAGAAGATAATGATGACAATGATGATATCATGTAAACCTAGAAGAAAAGATAAACATTCGAGATTTAGATGTTGGATGATGAAGTAATTGAAGTTGACAAAGGTGATCAGAGCTAACAAGGCTGTACTGTAACTTCTTTGGATTTGAGGAACCTTTAAAATAAATGGTTCAGTAAACACAGGGATGAAGAATTAAGTAAACAATGAGCTGGGGATCTTGCCAGGAATCACTTGTATTTAAGCATGAGCTCAACAAATTACCTGGAAACAACTGGAACATGTTCTAAGTACAGAGCCTTAAGACAGTTTGTAATCCACTCTTTATTCATTCCAAAACATGACAGTAGACTAAATGCTGGAAGCTGAAAAAGTGTTTCGACAAGCACGGTTATTATTGCACCTCAGCTAACACCATCACTAAAACATGACTGTCTTCCAAAGAAAAATAAAAAGCCAGTGGAATCAAAAAGTACTGGTCTCGAGCCAGGTCTTATGAATGAAAAGTTAACAGCCTCATTGACAGCAATAACTTCAGTTTTGCTCCATTAACTTCAATAAAAAGTAATGCAAAATACTATTTATTTATTTTTATCAATACAGTTATGGAGCTATGCACTTGTTTATTAATATTTAGTTTAATTACATACTTTGGGGATGTTGTAAATGTTTTATATATATTACTGCAAAACCGGAAAATAATAGAATTTGTCACAGTATAGAGAAGTAAAAGTCAGTAGAGAACAGTAAAAACTTAGATTTTACATGTATATTATTCCATGCATTACAGAGTGCTACTGGAGATGCACTTCAGATATTTTAAGTAAGTTCTGTACCGATATGAGACATGTCACAGTTTTGAGCAGTTTTACAGAGGTCAGAAATTATTCTGAAACAGTCAATGAGCCATAGGAAAGAATATATAGACTGAAGATAATTATCTCAAAGACTTCTATATAATTCAAAGAAATTCTTTTAAGATCGAAAGCTTAACAATACACTATTTTGCTTTAAAAATGGTGACAATAAGGTAGAGCTCAAAATGTGGCTGTAAAGCACTGCATTGTGAGCCTCATAACAATACTAATAATTTTTTTTACTAACATTATCATTTATATCATCCATGTGATTTAATGCATTTCCAGCCATGTGGAAAAGGTCAATATCAATACTGATCCTAGCAGAATTTGGTAAGGTGTCCATTTGTAACAGAAACTGTAAATATCCACTACAATTTGTCAGGAGCCCTGACAGATTCTCAGTCTCTGCAGTCTTTCAATTTACATAGGTGTTGTTTTCCTAATAACATAGGGTTCAAGCTCAAATACAAGTTAGCACATTTCAATATGCATGTAATAAGACGCCTCTTTTTGAGATAAGGGAAGAAAGAGTGAGGTCAAGCTACTTGAGCAACTGCTTACTGTACAGGACCTGCTGCATGGCTAGATGTCATCTGTCCTGAATGTCTGGAATTGATCATCAGGAATTTCAGACTTCACACCTATAAATATTACTGTCCTTTGCTCATGAGTCACCCTCTCAATACCATACATAGCTTCTCCTACAGTCCATACTATGGGTGTTATTATTATCTGGTTTTGAGATAACCTTAATTCAGTGATGTCTCCTATGGAAGACATAACATAATGAGAGATGTAATGCCACATAACGCATCTATTCCTGCGTGGTGTGTTGGTGCATAAAATGGTGTTATATATCATGTGTAAAATATCCTTGAAAGACCTGTATGATTACAAATAAACTTGAAAAAAGACTAATGTATAATAGCACCAGCTTTGTAGGAACTGTGGCCTCTACAATTCTGCTTTCTGCTGAAGTAAAAAGAAAACCAAATATATCAGTATGGTCTTCCTCCTCAGTTTTCTACCTCAAAACCTGTAACACTCTTTCAGATTTCACAATAGGATAGGAGGGGGGAAAAAAGCAAAACTTCCTGGGCTAAATCATGTAAGCCTTTGAATATATTCATCAATACTCTGACTTGCACATGAAAGGGAATAAGAAGCTAGTGCAGTGTTTCATTACTAATGTAGAATCTGTAAAAATTGCTGCTTATGAAAGCCAGTATTTCAAAGTCCTTATTGTAGCAGATTTTCTGTAGACTCACTTTGTAAGGGGAGCAAACATAAGGTTTACTTTCACGTACCTCTCCATGTTGACTCCTCCTCATAATTTGAAACAGTGGGAGTATGTGTCATTATCTGCTCAAGAAAATCACACACGATCTGTACGAGTATAATAATACATTACCATTTCATTGTCATCACAAGGCGATTGTAGGTGTGCATAGAAGTACGTTGTATAGCAACAGTTGTTTCTCTATGCAGTGTTGGCATTTAGTGGTAGGATGGTTTGAAGGGTAATCTTGAGAACCAAGAGGAGGTTTTTGTGGTTCAGTTGAAGTGCTCGAATTTTATATTAAGTAGGATATTGCTAGCAGTAAATGTTAGTTAAGCCATTCTATTTCCATAGTAGTCATGTTAAGCTTAACTGCCTGTTTTACCTATAGGAAACTCTTGCAGATGTGTTACAGGCTTAATGTTTTAATGATTCTGAAGATCCCCCTTTATACTATATATTATTTCTCATAATTTATTGCATATACGCAACAGTTACAGGTTTCAGTGTAGCACCAACTCTTTTCCTTCATCAGACACTTCTCTAAATATTAGCTCAACTCCCCTTCTACCCAAGTAGGGACAAAAGTAAAAGCAAGCATATGCTGGAGGCCAAAAATGAAACCTGAACGTTTCCTCAAGAACAGCAAAACTAAAATCTGAATGTTTCCTCTTCTACTGGTGCAGAGCACCAAATGAAGCTCAGAATCCTTCCTAAGAGCAAAAGCTCCTACTTGAATCCCAAGACACCTTACAATGGAAGCAGGACACTTGACTTGAATACAACATCGTCTCCTGAAAAAGACACAGAACTGAAAGAAGCATAAAGAGCACACTACATAGAACTTCTGTCTGGCTCCAGATTCGCTGTAACAGGCCAAGCCCTCACTGAAGACAGCTGTGCACCTTCTGGTATTCAGAAACCAAGGAACAAAAGACCGTATCGGCTGCATGCTGCATATTCTAAGTACCTATATCTCTGTTGTGTTTGATTTATGACATGTCCATGGCACTAAAATATTTTGTCTGATCTGACTTTTCAGATGAAGTTTTGAAATATTTGACAAATGTGGTATGTAACGTCACTTTTTAGTAAAACAGTGGTACTGTAAATTAATAGCTGGCACAATTTATTTTTTTGCATGGCCACAAATTGTGCAACAAGCTGATTTTGTTGGATTCTTATTGCAGCCTCTGGTGACATGATGGAGAGTTTTGTTACTTCAAGCTTGAATCTGTGTCCTGTGTGTTTACAGAGGTAATCTTCCACCATCCAAAAATGACTGAAAAGAGGCTCAGAATTCATCTTCTCAATATGTTTCCTATAGACTAACCCACAGTGGCTCATCCCTAATGCGGTTAAGTAGTCTATTGAATGAAACAAAGAGGACACGTCCCCTAGTGATCCACTTCAGGCTTCATAAAAAACTGAGAGATAGCCCTGACGTGCTCCAGAATGCGCAAAACTTGACTGACTCCCCTGTTGCTTAATCCCCTTCTCTGCCTCCACAGAGCTGTCGCTCTACCTGCCTAACACGTATCACATCACCTTAAGCCTTCTTGTCTTCTACCCGGACTAGTATCCAGTAAAAGACAGACACGAACACATCAATCAAAATAGATAGACATAGGTCTGCTTCCTTCCATTCTTATCCCTCCTCACGGAATACAACCCTTGCACAATCAAGATTTTATCTAGCTCCCAGTTCAGGAACCTACATTTTACCACCACACTAACAGATGCAAAGCTTTTCTTCTCTGAAAAAAATAAAACCTTTCATATACTTCATATAATAACCTGGAAGTTGTTCTTTTTGTTTGGTTTAGTACATTTTCCAAAACATGCCTGCACTATAGAAAATTATCATAACGTTCAAAATAAAATTGTAAATATTCAGCTGCTCTCCTAAGGGTATAAAACCACTAAAAAGATTTCATAGTCACATAAATTATTCATCCATTCAGAAGAAAATACTGTAGAGCACGTCAAGCCGGGTTGCGCTCAATAGCTGTAGGATTTTACAGACACCAGTAAGGGAGCAGCTCGAGAACTTGCTCTTGGGTGCCTATAGCAACCATCAATAATACAAAAATCCCCAAACTATCAACATTACCGCAGTTTTCTAAGCATATATGAAGTTAGGTTGTTAAAAAAAGGGCTGGTGTATTGGGGAAAAAAATTCTTACAGCAGAGAAAAATGAAAAGGAGCTGGGAACAGTCTAAGGCAAATACATCTGGTGGCTAAAATATATGTATTCCTGGAATAGGAAGGTAAGTGGCAGATTATTGACACGAAGTGGTGACAGCATGATGCTATGCGAGTCAAATTGCCTGTTATTCTTAAAAATGCAATTAATTTTGTAAAATGTTGTGCTAGGCTGACAGATCTTATCAGAGAAGTTTAAGACCTGGATCAACAGCCAGAAAATGGCAGTGGGATAGGAAATGCCGACATGCCTGATTATAGGCAGAAAGATTGGCAGGAGAGAAACAAAAACAAGAGAAAAATGAAAAACAGAGATGTAGAATGTGTCATGCCTTTCTGTGGTGGCATTTTTTGCAATGTATCTGCTTCTCAATTATTTGTTTAAGAGAGGAGCCCTTTCCCAAGGTTGAGTTTCAGGTAAATAAGTAAGTAAATAAATACGTGTATTTTGACACATTTTGCTTATTCTCTTTTTCAGAAATGGATTATATAATACCAGTTCTTCTAAAACTTTAACCTTGGCTTTGCTCAGGAGGCTTTAATCCAAAATAAGAGAGCATTCTAAAAATATTTAGTTAACTTGTTTCTAAAAACTAAACAAGAGATCTGTCTATTTATAGGCCCTTATATATCTTTAATACACTTGGAGCCCATTCCCACATCCACCATGCAAACCACCTCTGAAATACTTCAGACTATATTTTAAATACATCCTATCCATTCTCAGCAAGAAAATTATTTAAATGCAGAGCTCCTCGTGATATTTAGAAAGAAAAATTATCACAGTCAAAGATGAGAGTTTGTTCCTTTCCATTTGAGGAAAAAAAACCCCAGACTTTTCATAGTCATTCGATTTGTCTCAATTCATTTGCAAAAAAATAAGTTTTTCACTATCATAATGATCGGTGTTTTTAAAATTATGATCTGACATCAAGATATTTACTGTATGCTGTCTATGATCTGCCTTTCACTTCTCCCATAATTTTGGAATACTAAAATTTACCATTATATATTCATTTATGAAGAATTAAATACTTAATCTTCACCATTTTACTGCAAGATTCAGAGGGGAAATTCTGCTAACATTACAGTAACAAAAAGGATGTTAAGATTGCCATTGACTAATTTTTTTTTAATTGACTTGCTCAACATATTATATAAATATTTTTTCATTCTTGAGATCTCTCTCTTTAAAGCAAGGGTACTTTGGACCCTTCTGATATTTCTGAGATACAAGAAAGTTAAAAAAAAAAAACCAAACCCAAACTTTGCAGTAATGCATCCCTGAGCCCATTTTATAGACAAGAGCTAAGTCTGATCACCTGACAGTTTGAGACTAAAGAGAGTCGGTAACTGTCAATTAATTTTCCAGCAAATATTCCTGTAATTTAAGATTTACTGCAACTATTTTTTTTTATTTTTTAAAACTTAATACCAAACCCAAGAAGTGTCACTTTAAAAATATGCAGTAAATTATCTACTGAATTGGAAACTGGTTTCTAAAATATTTTTGATTGAAAGAAAATAGTTTTCATTAGAAATACCTGTTGAACAAAAATGCTCCAGATCCTGACTTTACAAAGTCTCCTTTGTAAAGCACACTTCCAGCACAGCTTCAGGAGGGACTAAAGACTTCAGTCCTGCGTTTCTTTCACAAAATACTTCATCCATATTCTGTTTAGAGCTTTTAGTACTGCGTTCCTCCAGTACTGCATTCCTCCGGCCCTAGGCTGACTCAAATTTGCTCATCGTTTTGTACCTGCTGAAAACCTTCAGCTGTTAGAGCATGCAGATCAAGGGTGATAAAAACTCCCTCCTACTAGAAAGAGATGGGGAAAAAGGAACAAATACATGGAAAACTCAGAGAACACACATTTGAAACAAAGAACAAAACCCAAGCGCTTAATGTTTGTCTGCTGCTACTCACTTTTAATCCCAGAAGTAACTCTGGAATAAGATGGAAAGGAAGGAGGGCAGAATTTTGGCTGCTGCCTTGAGTATTACAAGCTCAATACTTGTAGAAGTCCTAAGACTTTCAGAAACTAGATTTCAGCTATGCTGAATGTACAAAGGTGTCTCACAAAATGTAACAGACAGCCCCAACCTGTTAGGTTTGGATTTTTTCCAATAAAGAGTTACATACCCATTTTCAGCCACAGTAGCTAAAACTTATAAAGAAAAAGTGACTGAAATCTGAGGGCCACGAAAACAGCCTGTTAACTTGTGTTGCATAATTATTTCTGCTCAGGAATGCAGAGGGAAAAATTTGGGGGTTTTTGCTTGACTGACCAGATCCTTAACTCAGTCACACCTTTAAAACACCACTGTCTCCAGGAATACCGCATAAGCATAACCGAGAATAACATCCAGGACCAAAGGCTCTGGATAATACGTAAACATAAGACACTAGCCAAGGGTAACAATCAGCACAGGACAGTGTGTTGTGTAGCTCCCCCAGGCAGCATCAAAGCAGAACTAGTGTGATTAAAATAGAAACCTGTACATTTTCTCGGAATTAATATGGAAAAAATATGTTTCTCAATAAGCCAGGATCCCTGAAGATCCATGAAATATGTACCCCAGACCACCTGGATAAGAGTAGAAGGAGAAGTGTGCTTCTCTTGTCTCTGTCACTGCAGAATACTGCCGATTCTTTTTCTGAAAAATGTAATTCTGAAGCATGTCACAGGGAATGCTGTAGGTTGAATCCTGATTTCTGTAACACAGACATCAATCCGCAGAAATTCCATTTACTATTGCTGTGAAAAGTCTACTGAAAGTCGATCTAAAAATATTGAGACTAAGAAAACAAGAAAAGATAGCAGTAAATTGACATGAACCAGTTGAGTATCTCGCACAAATGGAGATAAGCGCAAAGAATAAGTAGAATACGTACTTGAGAACAAAGCAATCCTATATTAGGAAAGACAATTGATACACTGAGGAAGTCAAGCCTGTTGCAATGATGGGGGCATCCACGGAGCATAAACTGGAGTTAACACCATGTCACATACTCAGCTTTTGACAGAATTTCTGTACAACCACAGTAAGGCTGATGTAAGTGTTGATCCATGTTATAATCTGCCAGCACTGTAAAAACCAAAATTTGTTCCACCTTTTGCATACATGCATGGATCTGAAAATACATTTTCTTCATCTTGGACAATACAGACTTTCCTTCTTTAATATTACACCCATCAGGAATGTTCACATAGGGCTGCCAGAGAAGTTTTCGTTATTTCAGCATCTAGATTCTATTCACTCATTTTCTGTTAACTAAAAAAGTGCCAAGTCACTTTAGAGACAACAAAGAAGATGAGTTAGTGGTACAAAATGCTTACAAATGAGATTCAGATTCGGTAACACAGCACACTTGGACAGCCGTGATTGAGCAAAATTTAATGGGGCAGAGTTCGCTACCTGCACATAATCTCTGGGTTAATCACTTACTCATGACTTAGAGAAATATTTTAACGTTAGAAGTGTTAGAAAAATCTCAATTAGAAAATCCCAAGACCTGAACAGACATGGTTGAGTGTTGGCAGACCACAGAAAATGAAAATGAAGGAATGCTAATCCACAGGCAAGAAACTAACAGAATTTTTCTGGAATGTAGCACTACTATGTAAAGAACTGTCCTTTACTTAAGCAGAAAAAAATATTTAAATTGTAAAATATAATGTTCATACTGTTACACACTTACATGAAGAGCCCAGAAGCATTATGGAATAATGGTAGAAGCAGCACAATCAAAGCGATGGCAGCACATCAATTAATGCTTCCTCAAGTATATGACAAATTGCTCAATGAAAAATGTTGCTTCCTCTAGAATTAGAAATAATTAGAACTAGTTAATCAATTAAGAATATTCCACAGTCTTCATCTTAGGAAGCGTATACCTATAGCAAATCATTAACTTTTTCTGTTTACAGTTTTCCTCAGCAAATCTAATAATCAGTAGCAGACAAATTAAAAGACAAAATATATATATATATTTACCTCCCTACTGAGGTGAAAGAAAACGTACACACAGAAAATAGGAAAAAAAAAGAACATGAAGGTTATTACCTTTTAACATTAGATACTGAAGGAATTGTAGCACTGTACATGCCAAGGATGATATTATCTTCACATTATGTAGAACTGGAAGTTGGAGGGATCAGGTATGTATTTCATATAGTTTAAGGAACATTTTATGAAAAGCACTATCTGCAGAAGCCTGTGACAGAGGTTGAGGACAGGAGCAAAAGCTTCATTCGAAGCAGGCTGCACAGAGACTGAGAAATCAAAGGAGTCTGCGGGCCCGGGCTGAGGGCTCCCCACAGCTCCTACAGTCTTCAGCAACGTTAAATGTCATTCGCTAAAATATAATTTTAATAAAATGAGGATCAAAGGACTGACGTCACAAACAGAAATACAAGCTCAAAAGAATTGTCACCTCTGAATTTGGTTTCCCCCTCACCAAACGGCTTTGCAGGAGCTGTGACTGTACGACGCTACCCGACAGCGAGGGTCTGAGAGCTGCACGTGTGAGGGAGGGATGGTCAACGATCCCCTCTACTCACATGGCAGCGACGGGAAACACAAGGTATAAGGGGAGTACAGGCTACAAAAGACAGAATAAATCAACAGGTGGAAGACAGTAGAAAAGAAACCAGCAAACGAATTGCGTAAACTAGACAGAACAAGAGTAGTGATATTAAAGGATCCACATCCTGCCAATGCAACGTGGTTTGTAGGCACACGTGCACGTATGTGTAACTGTGCTGATCAGCCGAATTCTCCCTTTACTTTCTTCTCCTCTCCATCTTACTACTCTTTACGCATGCGAATATGTGTTTTCATTTTTGATTAATCTTGCTTTCTGTCTTCAATTCTGTTTCAAGACTCTCAGCTGCAAGTTAGAATAATTTTAATTAAATATCTCTATGTGGGTTATCAGCATTGTTCTACTTTACATAAATCCTGCCTCAGTTAGTAGGACTGCACTGATAAAACGAAGAGAAGATCCTTAACCCAAGGAACGAAGATATTTTCTAGTTATTAATCTGTGAATCAAGGATAATGAATTTCATCACAAATAGCCTTAAATTGTCTCTGAATATATTAATTAAAACACCCAACATTGCAAACACCAGTACTAAAAATAAAGCAACGCCGAGCAGAGACATGTCTGCATAGACATCCTGAGCCTGTATCTAAGTTTCTTAGATAGCCCCATCCTGACCACTGTCTCTCATCTGCAGTGCAGCCATCCCGCTTCACAGAGGGTCAGCTGGCATACGCAGTGGTATAAACACTGCCCAAGTTTTAAGCTTACAAGGTGCAAAATCACACAGAGCTACCAGATCATTCTCCCTCTCAAAGCCCCAAAGCTCTGGTTATACGATATCACTGGTGGGCTTTTGGAATAACATGCTTTCTTTTTCCCATCCTCATGCAGAACGGCTCCAGAAACAACCCCATTAAAGTTTTTGATATGAACTTCATATGAAGTTAAATAATTTTAGTTCTTTAGTTCAGATAAACCCACCAGTCACTCATGCATATCTTGAAACATGCTCTAGTCAAAACTCCATAATTTAAACCATATGGACACACTGACAACTTTCAGTAAAATAAATGAGTAAAAAATTTTTTGTTCAAGTGCACAGAAAGTAACTTCACAAGAAAAACTTAGCAGCAGAAAGGAAGTGCCTAAAGCTCAGATATTGCTGCCTGTGGTTAGGGTAAGGATTTCCCTTGCGCTGATTTTATTTCCAAAGCTGTCTTAAAACTCTGATATTTGCTTATGATTTTGCAATACAGGCTGAATAAATTATAGCCATTTATTAAAACTAAAATACTGAGATAAAATAAAGAAAAAACTAAGACTAGGAATGAGAAAAGACTCCTTTCAGATTTGAGTGATGTTCTTTGCTATAGTTTCTTGGCACTAGTGGTAACTTTCCGATATATACTGACATCTTTGTCATTACACCAAGGATAACAACAAAAATATTCCTCCCTTTAAAGCCACCTATGAGTCTTGTGATCTTAGATGGATAGATTCCTTCAAAGCAGAGCCTGGATCTCTTTAGTCTTCAACTTTTATGAGGAGACATGTTTTCTCTCTTAATGAATTAAGCTGCTGTTTACTTAAGCAAAGCACTAGGTATCTTAAATGTTCTGGGCATGTCGGAAAGATATTGCC
Source organism: Rhinoptilus africanus (assembly GCA_013400135.1). NCBI lineage: Eukaryota > Metazoa > Chordata > Aves > Charadriiformes > Glareolidae > Rhinoptilus > Rhinoptilus africanus. Next base: position 173,871 of record VXBO01014499.1, read on the forward strand.
TCCCAAGATGGCAAAAGAAGCAAATAAGAATCTGCTGGCAAGCTGCTCTGAATAGATTCCAGGCAGCTTGTCTTGCGATGAAACTTTCACTTCAATAGAAGGCTAAATATCAAGGCTTCATAAATCCCTTTTATTCACACAAGCAGAAGTCAATGAAAACAGTCATCCTAAATTCAAACACGGAGACCAACTCACTGAAGCTTCAAAAATTTACCTCTACTCTTCCAGCATACAGTGAGTAAAACGTATAGGAATTATATTCATGAACATGGCCGGGCACAGCAGTAAAGGCGGTGCCAATTTTCAGCATTAATAAACTACTAACACTAATGACTACCAGGATTTTAACAGAAAAATTATTTAGAAGACTTATTAACGAAAACAACAAAACATTGTTCAGGAAACTGAATTAATTTTGGTCCACTGAAATAGTAGTTGCACAGTTTATTTCATTCCTGCCAACGGATCCAAAGTTGATAAGATCCCTCAAGCAAACAGAATCCTGAGGCACAATCGAGTTTAAATTTGAGTAGAGGATTATGTTCAGTCCACTATTTGATTAACTTAATCCTGATCTTTAGAACTGGCTTCTTTCACCAAGTCATTCCAGACCACTGAGCTGCTGAGAAACAGAAAGCTTCTGAAAGTGGCAGTTATAGACAGAAAAGAACATTTTTCACTCAATGAAATCCATGGGCTTCCTTAATGTATGCCTCCAACTGAACTGATTTGATTAAAGTTTTGTTCCATTTTCTTTTAATTAGCCAGGGCAGCTTAAATTAATTATTATTCTTATGTATGGAAGCAGTACCAAGAAGTTCCATGCAGACATCATACAAATACGAAATTTAAAAAAAAAATTTAGTGTAACATTGTTCAGTTGAAGTTACAAAGCCAGATGCACCAAAGTGTATTATTGATTTAGTTTCATCGGCAATAATTTTAAATGTGCAATCCACAGTTTAAAACCCGGTGCTTTAGAAGCTGTCATGGTCAGTGCTGCATAAAAACCTCCACACAAAATTCCACCCAGTGATGCTGGGTGATACGTAGGAGGGTAACGCTGGGCAGTCACTAGCCCGGAGCAGTCATCGCTCTCCTCCTGACTACAAGGACAGAGTCTGTACATGAACCTGGCTCAGGGACAGAAAAGGCAAAAGCTTTCAGTTATCCGCCTCCAGCATCTATTTGCATAAAGCTAAATACAATCTAGTACACATTTAGATAGGAGTATGTTCTGAGTTACTCAGTCAAATTCCACTGAGTTTTTCTCTGATGTAAATAAAAGCAAAATCTGGTCTAAATTGTGTATGTGTTGTCTATGCTCCTAGAAAATATAGGCACTTCTCATGGACAACTGGACTGTTGAAAGTTCTTGGCATATTTGTTCATTGTTAAAGCAGTTAAATATGCTGACCTAATTTGTCTTTGATGGTTACATCACCTTAAGACAACTGAGGACAAATCTCACTTTCCAGTGCCACTGTTTCAAGCTGTTCCGTAGCAAGCACCAGTAGGTAACAGGCACCATGCTGCACCGTCAGAGTCAGCGCTGCCTGAAGAAGAGCTGTAGACACTGTTTTAGCCAGAATAAAAATTTACCTGCAAATTGCCAAAGATTCAGTGATAAAAACTTAAATCCCTTTTTTAAAGACAAATACACATAAGAAGAGGGAATACTCTCCCTCTTGCTGGACATAGATACAGCATTTATTCTTCTTTCCATCAACCATGGCTGTTTTGATGCTTTCTGACTCATGAGTCAAAGTTCAAAGCACAGATTTTAAGTCCTTTTTCCACCACAGCTGCTATTTTCTTTATAGGAGAAGAGTTTACTTGCTGGATACAGCAATTCTGCTTTATACTGTGGTAGCCATACTGTACTATATATTGTAGTGCACAGCCTATTTTACCGTAGCAATTGCAGCCAGACAGCTAATAGGTTAAAAAACACCATCTCCTAAGAGAAACTGTAGATATAATTACTGGGACAAGAGCTGTATGTTAGTACAGTTTACAATTAAGCTCACATACGACACTTGTAAATTAGTAGGAAGAGGGAGCACAGCTGACTATTAAAATGTATTGCTTTTAATGCAAGAGGCTCTCTTACACGTGTTCTTAAGCATCCATTCTTTTCCTTTTAGATTGCACTGGGAGCTTGGCATTCCAGGCTGTGAAGTTTAAAAAAGCTGACCTTGAAAACACAGTCACATTTATTTTTGAATGTTAGTTTAGTTTCACACCCTGGAAGTGGCTTCCTGCCTTCCAGATTTTGCTGAGCGTTGTATGACCAGCCATGCCTGAACTCACTGCACAGCTCTCTTCAGGCTGCACCACAGTCATTAAGGACCTATCCATTTACGGCTTGAATTACAAAAAAAATCTGTCTAACTAACCCATGCTATGATTCTAATCACCTCCACCCTCCTTCATGGAAACGTTGATGCTCTCACTCGCACACCTTACGGCTTTTAGAGGCAGCAGCCCAGCTCCCTGCAGCAGAATTTTTCCAAGATCTTCCTCAGCCTTGGAGAAAGGGCATTTATACTCCCCCACAGGCTTCATTTAGTGCTCTCACTGATTTCACACACAGGTAGGTATTTCCAAGACCTACCTAGGGAGGCTCTTTTCCCATGAAAAACCTGAAGCAGTCTAAAACGCTGCATGCACCGCGCAGAAAAAGCACAGCACGGTGCTCCCTTGCACCCTGCTAAGCCATGAAAACATCTCTTCATTAAAGCAATCTGTCAGACTGACATTAAGGGTGAAGGCGTTGCTCTATGCTAACATCAACTTGTAACATTTCCATGAAACTTCCCTAATAACAGTGCTATTGCTATCTACACAGTAATTTTGACAGGCACTGCAAGAAGCAAAACCATGAGTATATATACACAGTGTTCTACAGGGAAATGAGGGCTTGTGTCAATGATGTTGATACAGCTGGAGTTGTGGAATATGTACAGTACTCAATGCAGGCATTAACTTTGTGCTCTCAGACTTTCCACAGACACTAAAGGTGCTGGGCTAAAGACACTCAGAAACAGACGATTCCCAAAGATGGCTGTTCCAACACAGACCACTGCTCTAATTCCTGGTATTTCCAGCTAGCTGAAAGCTTTGCACATTGAAGCATTTGTTTCAGACAGCTGTGAAAGACTCAACAGCACATTACATGTTAGTTTATGTCTCTTTCACACACGTGCCAATTCAGAAAGGCTTACTTGGAAAGCATTTCTCTGTCTTACAGAAAAATCACTAATTCAGTTTGAATGGATCTCATTCTCCATTTAGCATCACAGTTAGCATCACATTTAAGCAGATTTACAATTCCACTTTAATAGAATTGCTCCTGATATGTACTAATGCAGCTCACAATTAGAGAATAAGCACATGGCACAGCAAAATCAGGATACAGTAGTTTACCTATTCGTACCTGTGAGATGAGCTTTTATAACTTATCGAATGTACAGTCTAAGCTGATCCCAATTATGAAGTAAACCAGGTTCACTTAAGCATGAACTGAAGAATGAGAAGATAGAACACAGCTGAAAAATTATTAACTTGCACTGAAGGCACTACACATTACCTACTGGTGCTACAGAGGAATATTATTAAAAGAAACTGCAAGAAATCCCCTTCCACTACCAAATTCTCAGGGAACAATCACTCCATCTCCTACGAGAAAAAAAAAAAAAAAAAAGGAAAAATAAACATTAATGATCATGTTTCTGTGCTAGACTGAAAAAACTGCTTCTGCTTATGGGTTTTTTAGGTTTTTTTACTGCACATGATGCTAGAATGCATACTGGGAGATAATACCGTTAAGTCAGCCCTCTCATAGAATCACAACTTCTCCTTAGCTAGCTGCAGCATTTCCACGGATTTATTAGATCCAAAAGTCTGTACAAGCTTTTACACAAGCACATTGCCTCAATAAAAATCAGGCATCTGAAAGTTTCACGTAACCCAGGCGTGTGAGGCAGGACAGAGCCGTGCAGTAGCTCATGCTGGAGCAAATAGACTTCAGCAGTGTTGAAACTGCTGGTACTGTAGGCATCAGAGTCCAGCACTGCTGCGCCTCCCAAAGCACTTGTGTCAGGAATCATTATCGCAACCAACAGCATTAGGAAAATTAGTCTGACTTCAAAATGGAAATATTTGAAAGCAGGAAACCACACTGAAAAAAAAAAAAAAAAAAACAGGTTAGCAGTCTCCTAGTGGCTTAATGCTTTCTTTGTGCAAAGGACTTCCCTTTACAACTCTCGCTACTTCTCCCATTCCCACATACGCACATTCAAAGGCAAAACAGGCTCGCAGTCCCCCTGTCTTCGGATGGTAAGGACTGCAGACACCCGAGAGTCGCCTGGCCAGGGCGATGGCACGTGCTGCATCCCCGTCCTGCAGGTGGAGGCGGCGTACGCGCCTAAGTGACCTCGCTCCAGAACACGTCATTATTCAACAGCTGCAGCCGAAACGCTTGCCAGGGTGACATCGCTGAGCTAGTGCTCTTACTCGGTTCGTCCTTCAGCAAAGGTCTGAACGCAAAACACGTGCCTCAGAGGAAGGGGAAATCTTGTGATACTTTTAAAATTAATCTCTTGGTACTTTAAAAGAGATTCCAAATCATCAGCCAGCATGCGAGGTGTCATAAAAGAGGTGCAATGTGGGACTAATGCATCACATCTGCAAGGATATTGAAAGCGGTATTTTTATATGTTTAATTTTCAATAACCATAAACCGAGTCAACAAGCCATTACATTAGTCCTTTCTAAAGCGGCAAACATTAGAAATCAGGGCTTTCAGGTTCATTTATCTTTGGCTCATAATGAAATACTCGGTCTTTGCTTGATTCTTACCCCAGGTAGGCTGGTATGAGTTCATTTAACTCCACTCAATTAAATGGAGTACCGCCAATTTATGCCAGCTGATAGTTCAGGACCATGATCCTTTATTAAAAAGGCACTTCTAAATATCAGTTTATTTCACTTAATAAAATCAAATGCTACGCTATCTAGCACAACATTTTAGCTTGTCAGAATAATGCTTTTAAGTACATGAGGGTTGTAATTCTCCCCATAAAGACAGACTGAGAAGAGAGAGATCCGCAGCAGGTATGAGAACTCAGCTCCACAATACTGACAGCAAAACACTGCAAAATCTCACCATGATAAACTACGCAGAACACAGGCATGGAGCCAGGCATGTATCCTTTAGAGAGCTCTGTATAACATACAGAAATATGAGAACAGCATGTTCTCACTCATTCTAACAAACTGGCACAGACCCACTACGAATGGAAATTAATAACTACTACACCAAAAAAAGCCAACCAATTTTTTAGCCATTTTACAGCTCCCCATGCTGCGCCAGCACCGCAGACAGCCCAAGAAAAATAGTTATTGGAACTGGTAGGCAATAATAAATAATATTCAGTGGGTAGCATCAGTTATGATATGATTTAATACTGGGCTGAAGTTGTTTTCAAAACCAAAAATATTTATAGATAGCTGGCTACAAACATTGACAACAATCAAACAGTCGACTTTTCTAGACAGCGTGGTCTTTTTCAAAAGCAAATGCATAGCAGTTTCTTTCAAAGCAATTAGAATAACCACTGAAGCTGGCGTTTATAAAATCTGAATACATTTGACACAAATGGAAAAACTCTGCTTTCAGTTACACACGTACAGCCACTGTGAAGCAGAGAATTTGTCCCCAGGGGAACATACCATGCCAAAGTAGGAAAGGGCCTCAGAGCCAGACATCTAACGGCACCCAGTTCTGTTCTCAGCTATACCAAGTTAACTGCATTTTCACAGCATAAAAAACTCATGCCACTTCTTAAAAATAATCAAGTCAAAGAAAAAAGGGTATCTGAAAACCCAGTGTCAGCTTTTTAAGGAAAATCAAGGGGACAAGTACCAACAAAGATTGCTTAAAGATTCAGGTAAATAAATATTGGTGGCATTTTTCCCTAACTCTACTCACACTGTTGAGACATTCCCAAGTTTAGGGAGAAACTGCAAGGTGTTTGTAAGGAAAAGATGAGAAAATTCATCCCACAAGGTACAACCAGATTTCTGCCAGAGTATGCAGGAATCAGCATCAATCTCCAAAAAAACACTGGAACACACAGAGAAAGATGTCGAAGAGGAAGAATCAGAGGCAAGAGAGAGGAATAAACTGCAGGAGGGAGTTCAAGTTAAAGTGACAAACAATTTAGAAGCATATCCTGTAAAATTAGAAAGCCAAAGCAAAACACTTCATGCCTTCCAGCCCCATCTGTGTTATATGCTATATATAACCTATATGTTATATGTGCTACAATTCTCCTGTAATTTGCTTTATATTCAGCAGCTCTCCAAAAGTTTTTTTTTCTGTATTTTCCTCTTGCTCATTCTTCAATACGGCAGACCTTTTTCTGAATTCTCAAATCACTCTTTCAGCACTGCTCTTAGCTCTTCGATTACTGGAATCTTTGTTGATCAATTTTATAGGAGCTCAGGGAGCTCATAAAATTAATTTTTAAAATCCATCTTTCTCTTGTAAATTAGCATTGCAAACAGTCATTCATTCATTCTACTACTTCACTAGTCTTCTAATGAAGAATTTCCTGAGTATATTCCACTTTTTGTCTAAATTATAAAGTTGATCTTTGGAGCTCTTCAACATACTGGTTTTTACTGCCTCGAATGTGAGCTGAAAGCACACAAAACTGAGCTTGCCTCAACTTTTACTGACTTCACAAGAAAAATTCTAATTCACTTTTAGAGTATTTTAAGAATAACAATGCAACACTAACACTCTGCAGTGTTATAGTCCACAGATGTAAGCCTCAAAACATTCCTGTGAATTTGAGAGGTCTTGCTGAATCACTAGGATTCCTTCCGAAACACTTTTGATCTTCAAAACTGGAGGAAACTTAAAATTTAATCTGTCCTTGATGCTGCAACGATGGCTGCCTCCACCGGCTGACACAGCTCGTGCCAGAGCCACCTGGAGGGCTTATGAGCCACCTTGACGCGATGCTGCAGTAGAGGGGCTGAAGCCACAGGTGGGCCTCCTCGCACAGCCTCCAGCACTGCAAAGCAGCCCTCTGCATGACGTTTTCAAATATCAAATACAGACAGGGCAAATTTTCATTTTAAATAACCCATAGCGCTACTGAGAGTATTGGAAGCTGCCCAGACACTAGCTGCCAGTATCCCTAAAAGCCATAATTAGCCTGATTACTCAGTAAAATGATGACAGTGATAAACTTGCCAATTAGCGGATATTCAAACACAAAGACCCAAAGAAGAATGACTGTTTCACCAACTGGCTGGAGTATGCCAGCACTGAAACTCCAACAAGCAGAAAAAAAGCACTGCTCTGGCTTAGTTTGGGACAAACAACTCACCAAATGCCATAAAAAGGTGCAGAAAAAAGGAAGGAGTAAACCTCCACAATTTCCTGGCAACATCCAGCCCACGTGGACTAGACCTCAGCATTAAGTTCTCACTCTGGGAAATGACTGATAAAGCTCAACAGTTTTAGAAATATTACCATAAAGCATGTATAATTAGTACAGTTCATCAGCTTCAGTTTATGAAATTACATTTCTTACATTTAATGCAGTGAGTATCATATTTAAGCCTATTGCCAAAAGATAACACAGTCTAATTTAAGAAATCGTATTTCTAGTACGTATAGCTTGTACTATCTAAACCAGACCCACCAATAACTTTTAAGCAGCTGCCTCACCTTCCTCCTCAAAACAAACTTTATAAGTAGTTCTTAAACCAATCAAGAAGAATCAGGAGCCATTAGACTAATATTATTTTGAATTGTCCTGTATGTCATCCTCTCTCACCCTTTCATTCCCACACATTTCAGAGCAAAGATTACATCCGTGGCTGACCACAGTGAATTGCTCTTCTATCAATCACGCATACATATTTCTTCCACAATACTACATAAATAGCACTTTGCAGTAAATTCACAACAGCTTCTGACTTTCTTCCTTCTGGGGTCACTCTTCCTCACACTTCCAGCTTCTACCGCCTACTTTCCCATGCTTTTCCTGAATGACTGAAGAGCTCAGCATGAAGGGGTTTTCTGCAGCCTTACAGCAGCGTAACAAACAACTGAGTGTAGCCCAAGCAAACCATATAACAAAGTGCTGCCACCCTCAGAGGATGGGCTTTACCAAACAGATAGTCATCAGTATTTGCTAGTCTACAAGTGGGCAAAAAATAAAGCATATTGATCCCTATTGCATTAAGTATCTGGATAAAGAGATGCGGCATAAAAAAGTGATGAAGACAAACTACAGCCCATACTTCCTAACTTCCATGAATTATGTTAATCCGTAGAGTTGGGGGGGAGGGGGTTTAACAAAAAGTATTCTGAAGCGCAGGTTATGGTAGAAAGAGACTATAATAAGTGATCTCCGTGATGCATGGAAATACACAAATATCATAGAAAAACATTTTTTAAAGGTTATATAGTTTACATATACAAACTAATCCGACACCCAGCATGAAGTACTGCAGCATTACTTCCATTAAAAGAACAAATCTACCAGAGGCAAAGAAGCCGCCACAGTTCTGACTGAGAAGTCACTAACGGTAAACTAGTTGTCATTGTATCTATCATTATTCTAACAATTATGATGTGGTAATAACAAAACACTACAGGTACTAATTCAGAATGAAAACTGCATTCATAAGCTAGAGCTTGATTACTACAAGACTATTTCCAGTATGAATAATGGAGAGCAGAGATTTTCTTCAGTCAACCCAGAATTTTTTTTTTCCAATATCTGTCCTTAATTAACAATCTTTAATCACAGGTTGCAGTTACATTATTAACATTTTCTGTAACTAAGTCTCATTCTAAAATATATATTTTGTCTATGGATCTCTATTCATAGAAAAATCAGTATCTAAACTGTAAAATTTTAAATTATGTGATGGCAAATGCTAACTCAGGATGACTAGTAGCTTCTTTCATTTAGTGACATCACACAAAGAAACTATACTTGCACTACATTTCCATTGATGACAGAGACCTGCCACTGGACTGCCTTTCACCCAGAAGTCGTTCAAGTGTATTGAAACTTTCTGGCTAGAAGAATCAGACGCCATAATCTGTGCCCATGAAACTTCTCAACTGTGCATTCAGCAAAACTGCACCAGCGGTACGTGTTTAAGACACGCAAGGAAGAATGTCTGTGCCCAAGTTAGAAAGAAGTTAGGATGCCTGGATCAGGATGCATATCTGTGGTGTACATGAACAGCTGAAGACAACTGAAAGGCTACTTTTAATCTCAACATGGACTAAACATGTTTCTAATCAGTATTTAACACTTGATCATCACCATAAATTAATCAGAATTTTCTACCCAGTACAGACTGAGACTGATAGAAGAACTATCTCAACCATAGGCTCACGTTTAGTGCTTTTTTTACCATCAATTGGTTTTACCAAGACTGGTTGTCTTTACACTTTAAGGATGTTTTAAAGTATTTAATAGAAAACAGCATTAACACCTATCATTCATATTGGCTTTTTATTTTAAAAGAGCAATACTTTTCTTTTGCAGCTTATTTCAAGATTCAAATTCTTATAAGTAGATAAACATCGGTATAAAACACTGTACTATTCTGATTAGAATTTCACAGTTTGCAGCACTGGGCAAAGTAATTCAGTAAATTTAGAAACTAACCACAATAATGATGAACTACATATTTAAGCCACTTTGCATCCCAAGCGGAACACATTAGTGAATGATAGCACTAATCAGAATGCACTAAAGCTTGATATTGCTTTTCATAATTAGAATGATTTTGTCAGTCATTTTAGGACAAGTATTTAAGACAGAAAAATAATAATATTACAACAACCAAATTCCCAAAACCTTGCAGGATTTCTGTTCCTTATTTCTCATGAAAGTCGTTTTTCCTGTGTATCTGCATTTCTCTGCAGTCCTCACAAGAATGGCATCATAGAAAGAGAACCAGAACAAAACACTGACTAGAAACAAAAGTAGAAAGGGGTTCTCTAGCTAGCAACCTTTGGCAAGATACTGAATTAATTCTTATATTGCCATCATTTTCCAAATCAGATTTCAGCTATTCATTTTAGACAGCATTTTACAATTGCTCTTGAGTCTATTTATATTCTTTGACTACTCATTTTTCTATGCAGTTAAGTAAAAGGCACCTGAAAATAATTAGTAATGATATTCTCCCTGGTTTACTGTAAAAGAAACTGAATATACCCAATGTAATTTGTTCTCTGCTAAAATTACACTTCCATGGTTAGTTACTGAGTTTTCTTATTAGGTCATACATATTTAAGAACACTGATATCCCACTACTTCATTTTACTGCCAACAGATCATTACTTCTCCCCGTTTAAGGCTTTCTATAAGAAAAAAAAAAAACAACTAACATATAGAAATGTCTGTCCAACGATCACCTCTTAGCTACCAAAGGGCAATTCGGTTAAAAATGCATGCAGATACAGATTGAAAAAGAAGCAACCCTCAAGAAACAGTGCTGGTTGTAACAGCAAATCAGTTTGGATTAAGAAGAGAAAGTTCTAGCTAAAGGAAAAGGGAGGACTCCTCATCTGGACTGTCATTCATGGAGTCTGAACTTCCTTTCGTCCCTTTGAGGAAAATCCCTGGCAGTTACATACTCAAGTCCTTTTAGGACAAATCATGTTATTCTCACATTTCTGGAAGAGTTGGCTGTTAAGTGACAAACAAAATCCGTTATTCTTTAAAGTCACTGTAAGTGGGGGTTGCCTACTCTCCTACCCCTGTCTCTTGTACAAGTCCAGACTCTCTGCAGAAGAAAACAGGAAAGATGAAGTGGATTCGGGAGCAGCAGGTATCGCATGTCCAAGTAGATTCATGATCTCTGCATCTCCTCAGAGAGTCCTCCCTTCAGGATTCCCCCGGCAGGAGTACAGGCCCCTGCAGTCACGGAGAAACCCTGCAAAGAGACAGTACTGGTGGGCCTGGAAAGAGCACCACAGCCTTTGCAGAGCTGCATCATTTCCAAGTGGTTCACTTTATAACCACTCAGTACTTCTTTGGGTCCGTTAAATTTGAAAGTAGCTCCATGGCCTCTTCAATGAGTGGACGTAATATACACTACTCTTTATGTAATAACAAAAGTGAGAGAGATTATGAATGGAACCTCATGGATATTATCATGGTAGACTATAATCTAAATCACTAATTGTTTTTTCACAATTTGATGAACAGTACCATTTAATATTTTATGTCAGTGACAGCCAGTCCGTCAAGAGGTTTCCAGAGAATCACACCGTACATAGCAGTGATAAATACTGATGTCTCAAAACTAAGGCTGTATGTGATCAAATCACTTGCTTCTAGGGAATAAAGCTTTAAAACAAACTCTGTGTTATAAAATAAATGGAAAAAATCCCCATAAACTTAACAAGAGCAGAAGGAATTAGCAAGTAAGATGAGAAATTCTGTGGTAAATTTAACTACAGCATGAAAACTCAGCAATTTTTTCATTTAACACAAAAACTTCTTTGTTTTGGCTGAAAATGTAAAATATTACCGTGTATATAAATCTCAAAACTGAAATAACTGTAGGTGGTTTGGAACAAGTAAATGCTGTATTCGTACAGTACAGCATTCAGCAAGCGCTTGGCAATATTAGTCAGCCATTGAGCAGGTTCCCTACACTCTAGCACACGGAATACGTGCCTGCATAATTATGGCTTGTTTGCGTGACATCTGGTGGGGAAAAATATATAAAAAATATCACATCTGATATGAAAGATACAGAAATATTTTCATAAAACAAAAAATGCCAGTGGAAACAGACTGTTGTGTCCTTTTCATAACAGATAGCCTCACATCAATAAAATCTTGTCATCGTAAGATATCAACTATATCAGATATCCACAACAGAAATTAAGTAGGTATGCAATTACACATAATTTCCCATGATTCATAGAATTCAATGTCCTTTAGCTCCTTGAGTCTATAGTAAACATAAAACTTGGGTTTTATGCATCCAGATGTTTGCTGTTAAGTAAATCAATTTGTCATTTCAAGATCTGACCTAACAGCCTAAGGTTTTCATTGCTTAAGGGCATTTCATATATGCATAGTCCTAATAAATCTGCTTGTGAGCTGTACTGCACACATTGTTGCTAAGAATAATGTCTGTAGAGCAAACAGTAATAAAGTTACAACTTTATTACTTTATTACAACTTTATCTCCTCTGTTGTCTTCTCGGTGTCATTGTATTAGAATTAGAGTATCAAACCTTGTTGTCTGTTTAATTCTCAACAGTATGAAAAATAAAAAGAGAATCCAAATGAAAATTAATCTAAAGTGGGAGGGGGTACGGTGTTGTACTGGATTCTAAAAGTCTCTGTTCTTTGCTTATATTAAATCAAGAGGAATGTGAAGCAAGAAAACGTCCTTTTCTGTTTCGGTTTTCTGTTTAAGAAAAAAAAAATCACTTCAAGAAAACATTCCATAAATGTTATGTTAATTTACAATAGCTGATGAACAGGTGTAGAAAAAATATCTCTGCAGCACACTGCAATGGCATTCGAAGGGATCTGTGTTATCTTAGGACAGGAAATAGTAGAGAAACACTTCATCGTGATCAACACAAGTATCCCTCCCTTGTATTCCAGGCCAGGCTGCTCCAGGTCCTCAGCAAAACTGTTTGGAACTGGCTCAAATACCTGAGCACTGTGCCATGTCCTGTATGAGCTGTGTCACATTAACATACTCATAATTCCACTTACATCTGCATTACTGACCTCCTCCCTCTCCCAAAAACAAAGGCTACTTTTATATGGCCCAATATTAAAGTCAGTGGTATGGAAGGCCAAGCTCCAAACCTTAGATTCCTACACATTTCTGCTTGGTTCTAACTTTTCAAGATCAGGTTCTGCAAAATGCTGCAGATTTCCATATCTTTGTAAACAGGGATCTTAATCCTGCAGAATGTAGTGTCCTGCTTGATGCCTATTTCTGTATTTATATTTACAAGGTAATTTATATAATTAAATACATTTTTTTAGATCTTTTTTATCATGGAGCTCCTGCTTGTCTGTTATGGGTTGGGGACAACACAATTTTGAACATGTTTCTGTCATAAGTATTTATTTGGGTAATAACATCTAGTAAAACAGAAACATGACCCACCTTAAGTGATTTCAGGCAAGACCGCTATCTGTAAATCTGTCAGGAAAAGAGAGAGGTGTCTGCACTTTCAAAAGAACAAAGCAAAGCTTCTCCACAATCTGAAACACGATGGGTTACTGCAGAAGCAGAGCAATTCCTGTCAAGTTTTCCTTAATCTTGGGATTTAAATGCACTTTCCCCAAGCGTGTGAAACTCATTATCAATGTGAAAAAACACAGTCTCTGATACTAGCTGTATCAGCGTAAGGAATCTGCCCTCAGCATTTTTTCGTGCAGCGGGTGAGCAGACGGCACAGAGACTTGGAGCAATGCAACAGCACGTTTGCCTGTCGGAGCTGAGCAGTCGCTCCTGCTGAAGCAGCGAGGTGCAAACGGCATCACCAGGCACCTCTCCCAGTTCACTAAAAGTGGGACTTCTACTGTAGCCCTTCCTTCCTCTAAGGACTGTGTACCACGGACATACAAACCACTGCAGCCCTGCCTCAACAGCGTGCAGTCACAGGGCATCAGCTGCCTACTTACAAAAAAACCAGTTACAAATGGGAAAAAGTTTTTAATCCTTTACAATGCAAAACCCCAGTCATCCGAAATGGGAAGGTTCAAGATATAACAATTCAAAGACTGGAAAGGATATAATAACGGATCTACCTCTGAAGGCAGCTGTGAGTCTCTCTAATTAACATTCTTAATGGTAGTTACTGAAAAATAGTAACAAAAAACTCTTATATTTGCTCACTGTATGTTGAATTTGTGAAGTTTTCTGTCATTCTAGGCTTACTTCCTTAAACTCCTTAGACTCTTTTATCCTGGAAAGCCACGTGAACTAAGTGTTCATCACAGAAAAAGGACCCAGAGAATGCTCACAGCACTGCACCAAACACTGGGTGTTCGGAGAAAGCTGAGGGGCTGCAGATGGCCGTGGCTCAAGGAGCCCCTTCCCAAGGGGAAGAGAAAGATGAAGGAAGGCATTGCAATATATTGACTGCATCTTTTGTTTCAGGTTTTTAATCCACACAATTTGGAATAGCTTATGACTGTTCCTCCCTGGGAGTGCTGGTGGGCCAGAGAGGCGATGAGGGTGGTTGAAGGCTCTGTGAGGAAGCACGCCTTAGGAAAAGAGGTGGAGTATTGCTTTGTGATCCTCAGGACTTAATGAACCTTGGAGTTCGGTCTGACAGGGACTCTGGAATTCTCCAGCACTTTTGAGTCTGCAGGAGTGGAGGGTCCCATGAAAACTGCTCTGTCAGCAAACTCTGCTTCTCAAATATGTGCAGTTCCCCATCTGTGTGCATAAATATGGAAAAAAACACTCTGGCTTTGTTTGAAACTATGACATTCTGGGTCCAACCTCATTTTCAACAACTAGTCATATTCAGAACTTACATAAATCACTCCATAGATCACCTCACACCTTTGGCAAATACAGTAAGTGGAGAATATCATCCCAGCGTTTTTTCATGAAATAAGTTTACATCAGGCTAGAGGGGTTTTTTTCCCCTCTTCCATTTATGAAACACAAAGGAAAACTGGATTGGGGGTAAAAATTAGGAATTTTTTAGACACCTTCTTAAGTATTTCAACCATTATCATAAAATTATAGTAACAGAGTGAAGATATCTTCTAATACATACATGACAAATTTCTAGGTATTTCCTATGGCTGAGCACATTGACCTAATACCAACATCTGCAGCAGTTCCAAGAGTGACACTAGCTATTGAGAGCACAGCACAAAACCTAACTGTTTCAATCAAAAGTTTAAAAAGTACTGCACTTGCCTCTTTAACACCTTTCTAGATGTCAGTCCAAATCAGAACATCGTTAATTATTTCCCAGTTTCCCAGAAACAAATGATAGCAAATGGGTCCCAAATGATGGGACCCATCCATTCAACAGCTGAAAACCAGCTTTGCCTTTGAAGACATTCTGGCCTATCAGCACAAGTAAACTGTCTATAAAAAGCAAGCAGCAACATAGTTTAGGAGAATAATCGTAGATGTAACGGCATCAGCAAAGCTAGCAATATAACGTTGAAGAAATAAGACCGGGGATGCTTATGAGACAAAAATCAAGAGTAGCAAAAAGCTGAACTATTGGTCAGTGTTTAAGGCTCTGAAAAATTTATGTTTTCAATTTTGGCTGGAGCTATACAAAGCCTGAGCCAAAACTGCATCTTAGTAGAACAGATCTAGACCTGATAAATATGGTTACCAGCAAATGCAAGGTTTTTGTCAGGGCCGAGAATGCTCTAGTAAGTCTTAAAGGCCCTCAATAGCTTCACCCGGTGCCCCCACCCACATCTCCTGCCTATGGGTCCAGGAGCCCCATTTAAACCTCATTCTGTGCCTTCAGCCTCTGCTACAGGGCAGGACTGAGCTGTGGGCTGCCCTTGGTGTCCCTGCCGGTCCTGCCCTGCTCCCTCCTTCAGGGCGGTGGGACAGACCCTGGCTGGAGAGGTCCCAGCCCTGATGGCTGTGTGATCCTTCCTGAAGCCAGGAAGGAGCCAGCCCTTGCTGCTCCCTAACACATTTTGTGGTGTTTTGTTTTTAACAAATTCAAATTGCCATTCATGTTATGTGTGTTTTCAATGTTAGTCCGACATCAAGAGAAGCTTTTCAGGCATAGAATCAAGTCAAAAGTATGAGGAGCATTTCGTTAGACAATGCTGTCATCTAAGATGTCTGACTATTAAGCAAACCTTTTAAATCACATAGATTTTTTTCAAATGCCAGTACAACCAAGACTATGCTTGAAAACATTGTGGATTCTCTGGTCACCTCTATTAGGTATAGTTCAAAACTACAGAAAACCACAGAAATCAAAAAGGCTGAAATATAACTTGTCCTTTCCTCCCAAAGAAACTTAATCAGTACAGCCATCAGGGCAGAAATTTTCAAAATCCACTAGCGGTCTGAGTGTCTTAACTTCTGTGTGCCCAAAAATGAGACAATTTAAAATGCACTTTTTCTGCATCAATTCAAAAGTAAATCTCTTTACAGTCAATCAATTCTGGAAGTATTTTCTTGTAAGACAGGTCAAAAAGCAACAAATTAGTACTATTTCTATTCACTAGTGTCTTTTCACATTTTCTGCATATTTCAAAGCTAGGAAAAATTCTAATCCTCCATTAAGCTATAAGTAACAAAAAATATTTTACTAGCTAGAGAAAATATTTTTGCCTTCTAACCTATCCTATTACATATTAAATCAGATGTTCGCAAATTAAATAGCACCAAAATAACTTTACAAGATACTCAGACATGTGAAATCTTGCTGTTCCTCTCTCTTACCAAAATCCTTAGAGCATTTTTGTCCTTATTTTTGTGATCCATAAGTCCTGAACAATAACAGTGCTTATAAGTAACTAACAGAAATAAATGTATACATGACTAAATCCTGAAGTATAAATTGCTATACAATACCTCTACTCTACTCTCTGCAGTAGGATAGCTTCTTGCTAGAATTTATCTGAGTTTGTCATTTGGCACACAGTTAGATATGAAGATTCCCTTTAAACATGGAATCAAAAACCTTTTCTATTCCTTTCCTGTGATGAAACCGCATTTTTCTCAGTTTGTGTATCTGCCTCTAATATTTAAGAAAGACTTCAAAATAAAAGCTACTATTCCTTAGCCTCCTTTAACCTGAAAAATATGCAAGATTTCTGCTTTATAATAATGCCTTGCCATTTTGAATGCAAAGAGGGATCATCTTCCTTCACACTTGAGACGTGCAAAATATTCAGTCTTAAATTCCTGAGTAATTCAGGGCAAATTGAGGGCACCTTGAAAGTATAAGCGCATTAATGAAACAGAACTTATTTACCCCAAAATGTATGGTCTGTGGAATGTATAATTTCTTGTAATACAAATATATCTTACTGTATTTGGACAGAAAAGCAAAAGGTTCCTTACTTTCATATCAACAGTCCTTTGCAGTTTTCTGTATGCAGGCTCACTGTGCTATTCAGGCTCCACTGTGCGAGAAGAAACTGTCACTGAATGACACCCTGAATTCATTACAAAGCTGTACCGATAGGGAGACAACAAAAGGCAGGAATTAAAGTTCATTCATACAGCGGATGAACCACATCAAGGACAGGTATCATGGGCTCTGACTGATAACAAACCTTCACTGATCTAAATAGAACAGAAGTGAGAAACACGGTTGAACCTACAGTGCAGGGGAAGCATATACCACAGTGCATCAAACAGGCTTTGTCCTTCCTTTGGACGGGGCAGAGGAGAAAAGGGAATGTCGCCTCCCTATGCATGTGGTTGCATTTCTTTCCAAAGCATATCGTGGGGCGTTGCTCACCTAGCAATGAAGATAAACATGCAGTGAAGCACTCCGGAGCATCCTTCCTCTACAGCGCAAGTCTGCATCATAATCATATCAATATAAATATAAACAAGGAACATAGAAAAGCAATTGTCTTCTTGGTTGTCGTATACTGCAATGCTAGGTAAAGCACTGTCTATTAGTGACACAAGACATTTTAGATGACTTCCGTGCAAGAGCACTGGACTCAAAGCCAGCATATTTTAAACAAATTAAAAGTACAAGAGTGATAATGAACAAGTGTCATTTGATTTTCTGATTGAAAGCTACCGTTCATGTCCAAGATGATCATTTCAGAGTCGGTGTATGTTCTCCCACTGAAATGGCTTGTATAATAAGCATTAGGGCTAAATAATTTTTTAAGCAAAACCTTATCCCAACTGCTAGGAACAGAAAAAAGTATCTATCTAAAATTAAAGACACCTTTGACATACCTCAGTGAAACTGTCTATCATCCTCCCTACTCTAAACACAAATGCCCCAGGAACATTCAAACAAGAGATTGAAAACAAAGAGAGACCTAAATCTATCTGGAATATGTGCTGTCACTTCCTACGCTCCTTTGGGAATCACTGTCACACTTGGGAAACCCGCTCCACTACGGTCCTCCTTTTGACCCTAACACTTGGTCCCAGATTCAGGAAGCATTTTGCAGCCCAATTCCTAATGAAATGAATGGAAGTCAGGCGTCTAAAAGTACATTTTGTGAGTGTGGACCCGAGCCCCACTGTAGCTTAGGAACTAGCAGGCTCCTCCCCATCTAAAGGGTTACATGGTATTTCAGAGCAAATAATTTAAAAACTGGTTTTCACTCAGATAGGATAGTTGTGGTAGGAGCATGGATTTACCAGGAAAGCTACAAACGTCACCGTACCCTCTCCCACCCCTCTCGCTGCTGCCCGTCGTAACGAGTATCTTCCCAGTTACATGATGCAGTAGCAGCAGCTGATCCAAGATGCAGCTGCTGCTGCTCCTGGGATCACAGAGTACCTGGAACAGACACAAGGCATGAAGTACCTCTCTTGCAGTTGCAGATCTGTTCAACCCATTTGCCCACAATTTTCTTTCAATGTCAGTACCACAAATGCACAAGCGAAGGAAAAAAAGCTCTCACTTACCTACTTTCCCTCGATTAGAATGTTTTACCAAATTTTGACATGTAATTTAAGATTTCTCTTCTCTCCGTCTTATATACTTATGTATTTATTTTCCAAAGGACCTGTTGCAGAAAAAGTTCTCAAGGTACGTTATAATTATACAGAGAGGAATTAAAAATAACAATTAATTCAACCATCTCAGTAGATAATGCTTTAATGAGTTTTTCCTTCAGAATGAATGTCATCAGAGTTCTGAATACACAGAAAGCATGGAAGCAATATATAAAGCTTCATGTTTGTACCTGGTTGCCAGGTAAAAAAACATTTATGCACTTTAACCTAGATTAATTTGTCAATTGCTTTTTCCACATTATACGATCTCTGTGGAAATGAAGGAATGTTCTTTATTTTTTTTTTAATTGCCAATTTTTCTACAAGCATTTGTTTCAAACAAACAGAGGTGCAGAGGTATGGTAACTCTATAAACTAGATCTTACTGCAAAATCAGAAGCATTTAATCATTCAGTTACAGCAACAGGAAAATGCTTACCCTGTCCCACATCTACAGATGTTACAGACTGTCACTTAGGCTTATTTAATGATAAGATAAATATGTAACTTATATGCTGGATATTGTAAATTATTTTTTGAAATCTTTGCTTTTATTTGTTACTGTCTCCTGTCAATTAATTTTATTTTTTTTTAAATCTAGGCCTGTATTTATAACTGGACACAATGACAGTAAGAGTAATAAGGAAGCAGTAAGAAATAGAGGAAGCTAGTGACATAGTCTCAAGCACCATGAATTGTTTGTATTTCTTTTGAGGACTACCAATCAAGTGTAAAGCTTATGCTAAAAACCCGTTTATACTCAGAATTAGTTTTACAAGACTGGGATCACCAGAAAGACACAGTCCATTTTTCAGTGCTGTTCACGAAAGACTCTCCACAAACTAGGTACACATGGAACAGGCTTTCTGATATCTTGCTGTTTTTCCATAGCACATTTATCCCTAATATGAAAAGTAAGTATTTCATATTCTTGGGTAGCTTAGCAGATTTTCATATCCCAATCCAAATGATTGTCAACACCTGAAAGCACACCTGACAGGAACTTCCCACATCAGGAGTTACAAGTTAATGATCCTTTATTCAAGGTTATGGCCCCTTTGCACACCAGTATTATGCAAAATCATTTTTGCATTCCAAAGCTATTTGAATAGTTTTACTGACTTAAAACACATTCAAATCCCATTTATAATGACCACAAGAAGTCCATAATGCCTATTAGCATCCTCAAACACCAAAAACACTGTTGTCATGACCTAGATGTAATCATGAGAGCAGTGGGGTTTTTCACTCCCTTGAGCTCCCAAATTTTTCCGCATTACATGGTCATCACAGAAATAGACCCTACACCAAGAAAAATGATGTAAGCAGAATAATTCTCCTTCAAATACAAATAAAAAAAAATATGACACTTTCCATCAAATGGAATTGGCCTCTTGTAGTATCATTCTGAGAAAGCTGAACTGAACACTTGAAAAACCTCACCAAGAATTCCCTTGGCAGCATGACACAACACTTCTTTATGTTAGTTTCAGCATCCAGGCTGAAATTTTCAAGGAATCAATCAGAAAACTCCATGACTGTAATAAAGAAAAAAAAAAATACAGATCTCTGAAGTCAGGCATTAAATCTAATACTTCAGCTGGCAAAACTCTCTCCTTATGAGTCTGGCCTTGGCACTTAAGATTACTATAAAAAGACTTCGAATTTCTTTAAATAAGTGCCAGCACGCAGTTAAGTATCAGTCTATGTTCAAAATCTGATTTGATGCTGCTGTGATTCCATGAATTCTAATGGAACTCCTCCAAATTTTTTCACTACTGCAAGTGAACCTGGATTATCAAAATATCTCATTTTGCATTATTTTTAGCTGAAATGTATGTCAATGTGAAATCATTTGAACTACATTAGTAGAACTAAAACGATCCCTAGTGTAATTCCTTTCACGTCAGTTACATCAAGAATGCATTTCACCACTATAATTCAAAGTGTAAAACGCTCAATTGACAATAAAATTATTTTTCTGAGAGTTGTCAGTATCCAGTAACACTGGGAAAGCTCTGACAGAAGCAGCAGTAGTAATTTGGAGCCATAACAGCGTTTCCCTGGCACACAATTTCAACCGAAGTAATACATAATGGAAATTTCTGTTTCTTGTTAAGCACTTGCGGTCTTTGGGTTTCAGCATGTTAGGGGTAGGACACTGACATTTTCAGGATGTGTTGTAACTGACTGGACTGACGGGTAGTTGAATAATCAGATTATAAACCAGCCCAAGTAAAGGTATTTGTGTCCATTCTGGAATGCACAGTTCTGTCTGTGGTTCAGAATGGTCTGCCAAACTGATAGCACAATCTAACTTTAAGCTGCAGCAGTTCTCATTTATAACAAATTACATAGGTTCATCCATTGCAGGAGGCAGAGCAGGCTCTGCTGTTACCGTAGGATATGCCGACACATCCAGAATGTTGCTCTGCCAACTGCCACGAGGCCCTACAGTAAGACCTTTTCCTTCAGAGAGTAAGGTACTGCTGTGATCACAGCATAATATAGGTATCGTCACGCTTGTTTGAAATTAAAAGGTTGTGTTCTGGCAGCAGGATAGCTGAACGACTCGCTGGAAAAGCTAACTACTTAAGCAGTTACCTCAGCTGAGCTCCATGTCCGCAGTGTGAACATATTCTAAGAGTTAGTCAAAGTTTTCTTCCTTATTTCCATTAGACATCTAAAATGCCAACTTTTATAAAACACCTTCCCTTTTAACCAGGCAATACTGCGAACACTTCCTACTTATTTTCTCTAACTTCTTTATTTACCTAGTTCGTATTTCTTTTACGCCTACATTCTTGCCATGATCCCTGGTATTAAGTGGTCTCTGGTATCATACAGAACTACTAGCAAGCCAGCTTACAAAAGAAGCCTTATGCTCCTTACATCACAAACTACTAGCTGGCAAATAAACACTTTCCATTACAGATTTTTGCCAGATTTTACAACGTGCTCATCCTCACTGCTGATATTGCCCCTGTAGAAAAAAAGTATTTAGTATGCAATGTTCAATTTTGGCAAATACCTATGTATAAAATTACTGAGTTGTTTCATTCAAAATATAGTTGGAATTAATATAATCACAGTAAAAAGCAGCTTTGTTTAATGCTTCACATCAAAAATACCGTGAAGGCTGCCCTGTGATTTTAAATTAGGAATCAGACATTTACACACAAGTTTTGAACCCGGCCTCAGCACAACGCAGTCCTTTGTGTGTGTCTTGGTTTTTATTATTTCTTCTGCAATGCAAAAGAGGACAAGCAGAGAAACTTCGAAGAGGAAATTCACAGAAAATCCATGACGGCAAAAATCAACCATTAAAGAAAAAACTGCGTCTATGGCTCTGTTCGGTACCACTGGACACTGCATACAGCAAACGATGCTTATCTGATAGATTATGCATCATGTTGTGGGTGCCCAACTTGAACTGCTTTTATTGTTGCTTTTCAGCTCCAGAATTGAAAGTCAGTCAGTAACTAGCTCTCCCCCGGCAAAAATCCTCCACTCGGCTTCAAATTAATATTGCAAAACTACTGTAATTCCATAGTGTTGGTAAGCCCCTTTTTCTCCCATAATGGCCTGTCCCAGCCCTTAAAGTGCACATGCCAATTTGATTCAAGTTTTATGATCTGGAATGTTCCACAGCGCCTCTTCAAAAACAGTTCCAGTTTAATTGTGCCTTCCCTAGGTAATTATAAGCCTGAAAAAAAATGCCAGTTCTGAATCTATTATTTATGTTACATGCAGCAACATCTTACCTATTTAAATCTGGAGTCTGGAATGTACTGTAGGCCAGACAGTCTTTACCTACCTTAATCTCCTAGGAAGGGCAATGGCAGTTTTTGATACAGAGTGAAATACAGCTGGCCTAAGATCAGTGAAAAGAAATTATGGAATGTTTTCCCAAGGACTGCATGGGACCCAGCATGTTCATTTTTAATCCCAGAAAGCCTATTTGGGATCTTAAATGTTGCTTCAAATACACATGGGTGAAAGCTGTAATTAAGGGGAAATGCAGCACCAATAATAGCATGTTAAAAGTCATCAATTCTCAATTGTCAGTACCGTAACAACTGAATATCTTATTACTTCTACCTTCTCCTCCCATACACTGAATTTCTTCAGTATTGACAAAGTGCACGTACTAATCATAGACTCCGAATGTTAAATTAACCAGGAAAAAGATATAAATTGGGATGGTATTTCTTGAGGGCATCAGTAGAAAACACTGATTTCAGATCATTTTGATTATAAAATTTTACTTCACAATCCTTTTTCCAGATCACAGATATTCATAATTAAAAAGAGTATGGAGTCGATGTAATGTTTCGCCATCAGCATCACATAAAGAAAAAAGAAACAATAAAATATGATGCAGAATTCACTCTTCCAATGATTGTCATTGAACTATTACATTAGTAAACATTCACAGTATGAAGTCTCTTTCAATATAGCTCCAGCATATAAAGTAGTGCAAAAAAGCATTCCAGTCATTTTGCCTTTGCAGTCAGACCAGGTTAAATGATTCTCTTACTTCATTTCTTTCATTATTAGACAACAAATGCTGCAATGCCTCCAAAGAGAGTTATAAAAATAAACAATTTCTGGAGGGTCAGCAGCCTTTTCAAAGTAAGTTTCCAGTTAAAAACAAGCATAATAGATTTCAAGAAAAAAAAAATTTAGATCTATCTTCTGTAGAATATCTTTTTACAATAAATTTACCATTTGAAAAACAATGACTATGGTATCCAATGATTTATGGTAGCTGCTATTAAAGCACTGATAAATAGATAAATCACTACCAAACTTCATTGCTTCTTACATAGTAAATACCTCTGAATGCCAACTTTTACCACGGAGCTGTTATTAGTGATGTCGACAGTTCATGCACCCACTATAAAACTGACTTGGTTCTAGTAAATTTTTCAGCCTCATGTGCAAAACACTTGCATTCTAATAAAAATATAAAGTCTGAAATTATATCAGATCTAGCAATCCCTTCCTCAAGTTATACCACTTACTTGATATGTAATACAAGTTTAGCAATGCTTTTTATTTGTATTTAACCATTAAATGGCATACTACTGTATGCTGTGGACTCTTGTTTGCATATTTCATTATTTTCACTGCACTCTGTAATGCATAAATATATTTGGAAACGTTCAAAATTACACATCAGTTTCCACAGAATTTGAATTTACACAGTTTTTCTTCTCTGACTCACTGCTATTCCCCGTGTCCTGACTTTTTTTCTCCTTTACACAAAGAGATTCTTTAACTCCTTCTTCCATCTCCAAATATTCTGATTTATCCTCTGTGGATGCAGATGATGAGCTTCTAAATTTCTTCAGTAAATTTGTTGGGAGGTAAGGGCAACTGACTGCGTTTTGCATCAGCTGCGTTTGTTCTTCATTCTCAGTCTCTCTGTGGTAGAAATAGTTAAAATTGGAGACAATCACTGGCACTGGTAAAGCAATGGTTAACACCCCCGCAATGGCACACAGGGACCCAACTATTTTCCCACCCACAGTTATGGGTTTCATATCCCCATAACCAACTGTAGTCATGGTCACTACAGCCCACCAAAAGGCATCTGGGATGCTTTGAAAATGGGTGGCAGGCTCATCAGCTTCTGCGAAGTAAACAGCACTGGAAAACAAAATGACTCCAATAAAAAGAAAAAAGATGAGGAGGCCGAGTTCCCTCATGCTGGCCCTGAGCGTATGACCCAGGATCTGCAAACCCTTGGAGTGCCTGGAGAGCTTGAAGATGCGAAACACCCTGACCAGCCGGATGATCCTCAGGATGGCAAAAGACATGGCCTGTTGACCATTACTGCCCTGCTCCTGCGCCAAGTCAGTGCCCAGAGTAATGAAGTAAGGCAAGATGGAGACAATGTCTATGATGTTCATGATGTTCTTGAAGAAGTGTGCTTTGCTTGGACATGCAAAGCAGCGCACTGTAAACTCAAAGGAGAACCAAATGATGCATACTGTCTCTACAATGAAAAAAGGATCATTGAAGATGGTGTGCTCCCCAGCATCCAGGTGAAGTGACTCATTGGAAAGACCCTTCCCTACGCTCAGGGACATGATGAATTCTTTGTCATCTCGGAACTCTGGCAAAGTCTCCAGACAAAAGATGACGATGGAGATCAAGATGACCAGGACGGAGACAATGGCAATGCCTCTGGCTGGACTGGAGCTCTCTGGGTACTCAAACAGCAGCCAAACCTGCCTCTTAAACTCATTCTCCGGCAAAGCTTTGTCCTCTTCCTCTTTGACAAACCCTTCATCCTCCCTAAACTTGAGCATGGCCTCCTCCCCAAGTTGGTAGAATTTCACCTCCTCAGTGAAGATGTCAAAGGGTACATTGACTGGCCTCTTCAGCCGACCACCACTCTGGTAGTAGTACAGGATGGCATCAAAGCTGGGCCGGTTCCTATCAAAGAAGTATTCATTCCTGAGAGGGTCAAAGTATCTCCCTCGCTTCGCTGGATCACCCAACAATGTCTCCGGGAACTGAGCTAACGTCTTCAGCTGGGTCTCAAACCGTAGTCCTGACACGTTGATTACCACACGCTCACAACACTCGTACTCACTGTAGCGAACAGAGCTGTAACCCCCAGGGCCTCCACCATCATCGGGTGGCTGGTCCGAGTATGAAAACTCATCCTCCCCATAGTCATCACTGTAGTAGAGCTTTCCTTCTTCCTCATCATCTTCATCCTCGTCTTCATCCTCCTCTTCCTCCTCACTCAAGTCCTTCAGTATTCGTTCTTCAGAACCACTGAGAGGCAGCAGCTCAGAACAGGGGAAGGAGGCCCCACACTCCCTACTGCCCAGGCGGTGGCTCCTCTTTTTCCCTTTCTTCCGCCTCTTACCACTCTGGCGGTGGGGCATGCTGCTGCGTGATGCGTTCCCACCATGCGAGGAGGACGCACCTCGACTCTGCTCCTGATGGTAGTGGTGATACGGTCCACCTCCGCCTGTTGCCCCACCTTCTACTGCTGCTGTTGCTGCTGCTACGGCCGCAGCAGCCGCGGCTCTCGATTGTGCCAGCCGCTCTCTCTCCCGGGCCCGAGCCTGGACCGCGTATCCATAGGGCATGTGGCTGTTGCACCCAGAGCTATCCGCACTCACCATTGCAACCTCCATTTTGCAACTGCTTTTTTTTTTTTTTTAATCGCTTAATGCAAAAAGGCTGTCTTTCATATAGCGTAACCTTAACTTTCACGAAAGTTCAAAGCCATTTGCATTTGGAGGACAGTCCCTTGGACACAGAGCAGAGGAACACACTTGTTACACAGGATCTATGTTTTGGACAACCACAGATCTGCATTTTCTTATTGTCTGGAACATCTGACACAAACTACTGTTTTGCCAACAAAGATAAAACTTAACCAAGGAACAGCTGAGGCCTCGTTCTTTCATGCACCAAGCCCCTTTATTTTCATTTATCTCTCGTGGCGAACACAGATCTGATCAGAATCATGACTAACTTGCAGGCTACAAAGACTGCATTCATGAGGAAAAAACACATGCAGATCAAAGGGTACCTGCTCTCCACAAATGGTTTTAGTTCATCATTGCAACCAAATGCAAATAGTCTCTTGCAACCAAATGCAAATAGTCTCTTTCCTCATAATTTGTTCCTGGTAATGCTTTGGCCTAGCAATCTTATTATTTTTTAAAATCATTACTTGGGGAGTTGAAGTTAATTCCAGCCATCACTTTATTTACACAGTGAGGAGGTCTTTGCAAATCCTTTCTTCAGCCTGTCAACAATGTCTCAAACCTGGGAGCAGCACCCAGGGCGTCAGCAGCAGTGGTAAGAGGAGGAGGAGGAGGAGGAGGAGGAGATGAAGACTGAGAAACTGGCTCTGAGGTCCCCATAGGACATAAGGGAGCGGATGGGTCACCCTTTGGTTATGGTCATGCAGAAGCAGCACTTAACCTGAGGCACATGCACAAACACACAAAAATAAACAAAACAAAAAGGGAAAAGATTGGATTGTTTTCCTAAAAGGTCACACTGATCAAATGAAACTGTGTCATCTATTACCACGGTATTCAAATCTTCCCCTACCCACACTGTTCACACTTCTACATTACACACACACCCACATCACATGCACAGAGGTTCTGAACGACTCCGTGGGTAAGGATGTGGGTGGGTATGTCACATATATAGAGACAGAGATACAAAATCCCCACCCATAGAAGTACTTGCATCCATACACAAACAAATGCATGCTTCTGAAAACACCAACACATAGAAACACTAATAAAAATACTGCAATACACAGTGCATTCCGGTCTTTTGAGTACATATGTAATAGCTACACCTACATATATCTCTATGAAATATTACAGAATAAATGTATCTACATAAAGAGCTTTTGTTATGTTTGTAGAAACACACAGGGTGCATGAATGTTACATTTTAACCTATAACTGAATAGTGTTTCAATCATAACGAACATCTTACTGAATGTAATTTGGAAACGGGCATGTACAATGCTCACTCAAGTGAAAATACTGTGATATGTCAAGAAAACATAACTGCAGGTGCACTGAACCAACATCTACATGCAAGCACACACCAAAATACACCCCCCCCCTTGAAACAAAAGCCTCATTTATAGCTATATCTATTAATACAGAGTAGAAGGTGAATACGAACTATTAAATGATGCTATTTTTAAAACCGTACCTACGTGTCATGCAGGAAAGGATCTTAAAAACGCTATTATACTTACTGTTCCTAGGCAGAGAAATAGCAATGCTGTCCTTGCTAGAGTAAGGATCTGGTGAGAGCAGTCCTGAGGAGGGGGCTATGCCAAGCGATGCACATTTGCAGGTGTGCACGGTCAGTCAGCACCACAGGTTGACCAGTTATTTTTCTCCCTTCTTGCT
Source organism: Rhinoptilus africanus (assembly GCA_013400135.1). NCBI lineage: Eukaryota > Metazoa > Chordata > Aves > Charadriiformes > Glareolidae > Rhinoptilus > Rhinoptilus africanus. The sequence continues at coordinate 201,548 of VXBO01014499.1, forward strand.
GGGTGCAACAAGAGCGCCGGGAGCGAGCCAGTGAGGCAGCCTAAGCTGGGGGCACTCTGCACAGCCCCAGGCGCTGCTTCTCGCCCAGGCATTGGCAGAAAGGCAACAAGCAAGAGTCTTGTTCCAAAAGGAAAAAAATAAAATAAAATAAACGAACACAAAAATGAAGGCGGTGTGTTTGTGTGTGTGTGTGAGACAGAATGAATGGATAAGCGCGACCACTGGTCTCTCCAAGCCCGGCTTTCGCAGCAGATTTGTAAATCAACGCTCAGCAATGCGCGTACCGAGCCCGTCTCCAGCGATGGGAGGGCAGGGTGCCGCTTCTTGCAGTTTCTCCCCCAGACACGTCCAGCCGGCCGGGGCTCAGCCAGCCCCCGCCCGCATCATCCACTTGTTGGGCCGGGTTTTGGTAACGCTGACCAAAAAAAATTTAAAAAAAAAATCAAAAACAAATTAAAAAAAAAAAAACACCAAGAGGAGAAAGCAGCTCTCTACTAGGAGGCTTTTCTTGCCTGTTCGTTTGGTTTTCTAAAGCGGTGGCCGGCGGCTGCGTGCCGGAGCGGGGGTGCTCCCGCAGCCCGCCCTGTTGCTCGGCGGAGCCGCCGCCCNGAAGAAAATGATATCGTTGAGGTGGGTGAGGGAATTTCAAAACTAAGTGCAGACCAAGCTTCCCGGAAAGAGGAGCAAAGCTGCCCCCTCACCTCCACCCCGCCGCTTCGCTCGCCCAACGAGCCCAACCCCAGCCCTCCAACGGGACAAGCAAAGCAGAAAACCATTCCCGCTGCTCCTGCCCAACACACCCGGGCTAGGGGCTGCCGTCCTGCAACTGAAGCCAGGTTAACTTTTACTCCTAATTCCGTACCTAAACGGGAAAGTAGGTCTTAGTTGATGAATAGGGTACCATTGTGGATTTGCTTGAGTTCTAACACCTCTGCCAAAAATGTCAAGTCTTTGCTCCCTCTGCCTGCTGTCTGTAACAGAAGCAGTGCATAAACTGGCTATTCCTTCTGCGCCTAGAAAATCCAAACTGTGACTGATTCCACTGTCTGTAAGCAAGCACCATGAAAATGCAGCTTGGCTACATTTAACGTCACAGCTACAATTCTACCATCCCAATAAAACTAAGTGTAGGCACTCCTACTTAACGTGGAAAACAAAAGGAAGGATCTTGGCTATTTAGAGCCCTATAGCAAGCTTCGTAGCAAGGATAAATCAAGAGTAGCACTCACTACAGACAGTTTGCCTCAAGGTGTTTGCAACCAGAGGCAAATTCAACACACGCAGCAAGTGAGTTAGGCATTTTTTTCAATGCTTAGGTCAAGTTCTTCTCCCCACTCCAGAGTAACAGAGAGAGCCTGAAGACTATTTCCATTCAGATCCCTAGCGGCACAACCCAGGTTATCCATGTTACCTCTCTGTCTCTACTGCCTACACCAGCTAGTGCTCATACTCTTCATCCCATTAATTTCAGTAGGTGTCATATGACTATATAAGGGAGAGCGAAGGACCAACCAAATAAACATACAAAATGTCAGGCATCAAGTCAGTCCATAAAGATCTTGCCAAAAGAACTGTGAAATGTATAAAATGGCAGCTAGATCTAACCGTTTTTTCAACAGTCACAATCCTTCAAGTTCTATAGTCAATATAAAGTGAAAGACATACAGAAACTCCTAATGTCACCCCAAATTCCATTAAAACACAAAGTGGTGTCATCACAAGAGCCATACAAAATTTTGATGCTCCTGCATGAAATTTAAAAACATTCTACAAGTTCACTTGCCATACTAAAACCAAGATTCTTCTGCAAGTTTGCACAAGTGCATACCAAAGACAGAGATCAAACCTATGTCATCATTTAGGACACGTATAATGCCATAAAAATAGAAGAGATATCATAGGTATGCTTTTTAAATTATTAGAAACACCTAGACTTATTCCTACTTTGGTAAAATTTAATTCTAGGGGCATTTTCCAGAATTAATTCACTTTGTTCTCTATGAAGTGTTGTGGCTTTTTATCAGTAGGACCTGAACACTTTTTTTATTCCGTTTTGAGATGTTTCAAGGGCTTGGGACCAAAAAAAAATTGCTTATCTTTCTTTTACCATTCTTCCAAAGTTTCAGATGCATTTTCTAGTCATTGTCTCATACGACCACTAAACTGAAAAATGCAGTGGATACCTGAGTATAAAGAAAGACAAGTTGAAACAGACCAATCACTTTGGTATGCCTTTTTGATCATTATTATTATTTTTGTTTTAATAGCTAAAGCATATTCTTGAGCAAAGATAAATAAACTGTGATGTATGATGGGATACACACATAATACACACACAACACTGACAAAGGGAGAAGCCAAATAGCTTTTTTGTACCTTTTTTTAAATCCATTCTAATGTGATAGGGATCACGTAACTACATGCAATTCAATCTAACTCAGAGGTCTTACTTGATCCAATTTTTAACTGATTTAAAAGCAAAAAACAAGCATTAAGTATTTACAGATGAATACCATGATTCATTTCATTCAGCTTTGTATTTTCATAGTATTCAAAGAGCAATTTCTATTTAAAAGATATTACATTCCCTCTGCTCCTTCATATTCATAAGGGATACTATTATTGGTAGAACAAAGAGAGAATACGTACATGTCATTATCTTCAATAGTACCGTATTAAGAATATTATAGCATAGCAAAGGTTCTGTAAGGGGATGCTCTCGCATAGATTTGTTCTGTTTTACAGTAATGCAGAGGAGAAATATGCATCATTGTTGCTTACCTTTGCATACAGTGCCAGCAAAAATACACAACAATTGAACACATTTTCATGCAAAGGGAACATGAGATTTAGAAAGCCTAATTTATGTTGCTATGCCCAATATTAATTTATGCTACCCTCCAAATGCTGCAATTCACACCGGCAGAATCTGGCCTCAGACCAACGCTAATCTTCCTGCTGTAATCAAGAGCTCTGGGCAGCAAATAAGACTGCACTACAGCTCAGAACTTACTGCTCTCCTAGGCGACGAATCACTCTATTGCTCTTTTAGTCTATTTTTTACTCTTCTGCTCCTTCCTATGCTTGCTTCACTATAATTTCTATTAGCCTCCCAAGGCAACTCAGCCAACTCCCTAGAAGATCAGGAACTCCTTTCAAAACAAGTAAAATGGTACAGCAGTGGGCACTCAGGATAATTAAGTGAAAAGACTATGGTTGCTATATCATTTCAGATGCGATGCAACATGGTTCAAAACATGTATTTCTTTTTTTATTATTTTTATTTCCCCCCTTGCTTGATCTTAGTTGATTACAGTGCTGGAGTTCCTTAAGTACCAAAGTAGCAATGAATTCTTGTCTCCACAACTAGGTTTTCTCTCCCAGGTTTTATATCGCTTTAGGGAGTTCATATTTTATTCATATTTTACTAACCAGACTCAGTAAGACACCCCTGTCAAAGAATCTGGCTTGATTACTGTTCTTTTGAATATGACTGGCACTACTTAACGAGGTACTTGGCAGAATAAAATGGAGCCTATTCTCAGTTTGTTCTTATACACAAGGTATATGAATAGCACATCTGTTCGTTACTGGTACTGCAACAGGCTAATCCAAGGAAGTTGACACTCCAGAGAACAGCAGGCCTTTTATACTTTCTTAGGAAAGTCTGCAAAACCACTGCCATTTACCACTGAGTTTAGGATGAATAGCAGTAAAAACACTGATGATATTTATGTTTGAAGACTAAGTTCTTGTACCAGAGTATGGACCTACTCAGAAACTAGGATAAAAATGCCATGCATGGTTTGTTTTGGGGCTTGAATGTTTCTCCATTCATTCTGGGCAGACTCGTATCAGGGATATTCTTGAAATCAACAATAGCAAAAAAAAAAAAAAAAAA
>VXBO01014499.1:211781-251100 GCA_013400135.1 Rhinoptilus africanus
AAGATACAAACTGATTCTCAGGCTTTACATTAGCAAAAACTCCAAACAATTCTCAGGTGCAATTCTCTGCCCCTGACTATTCTGGCAGAACTGAGCGGTATTTACCGGGCTGGAGTCTACTCATTGAAAAGTCTGTAAAAACACATTCATTATTTCTGTGAATCTCATGGTAAAACAGTGCCAAACACAGTCCGAAGGGCAGGATTTAGAAACAACATCTTCCAAATAAGGTGCTGAATATGAACACAAGTGCCCTGTTTTTCTAAGAGCTTGTGCCAAATTTTTCTACTTGCCAGTAATCAAAAAGGTTCCTGTTTCACAAAAGTGTATAGTTCTTTCAGTAAGCACATTTTTTTCTGCTTTCCTAAAATGACCAGCACTTAAACCTATTCTGTCTACTGCCTGTTTTCCATAATTAAACTCCCTTTTCATCTGTCTGGCAAAACGTAATTCCCTAGGGGTATAAATAATGTAGTGGTTGGGCTCTTTTCACTCTTACCTCTTATCCTCAAATTATTCCTCAGTTTCAGCAAGTCTTCTTTCCTTTAGGTCAGCCTCCTAATAAAACATTTTTTAATGGTAAATCTTCATTTCATATTTCCCATAGCCACAGTTCATTTAATGCATTGGTGACAGGGGAAACTGCACATTTTACTTCTATGGCCTCTTTGATAGCATTATTTTTGCAGGGAATTGACATGTAATGACAAGCACAGGTAACATTTAACTGTTTTATTCATTATCAAGGATGATATTACCCTCTGTTTATAAGTAGCTTAACTAATCAGTACAATAGTCAAGTATCACATTCAAGCAAAGAATAACACCGATTCAATTTTCCATTTTTTCCAAGTGTTTATGGACTTATAGGATAAGTCATAAGGGGATGTTTTACATACCTTTGACATTCAAGGGACCTCAACAAAAAAACCCTACAAATAGCTATCATCTCCATACTAACAAAAGCAGATCAAGACAGTTGAAACCTTTGTCTGATAAAGTTCATCCTGACCCAAAGGATACTCTTGAGATCTGTTATATCTGCAAAAGAATATTTTTATTGCACCAAACAGCAAAGCGCGAGGAAGAAAAATACATCTGTACAGACTAAAGCAAAAAGACTAAAATGCCACAGTGAAAATATGGCAGGGCTTCACGACTTTTCCCAAGAAATGGTGCTGTAGCTCTTTGAAACCAGCACAGCGGGGTAAAAGAACCAGCAACACAGCTATCCAGAAAACAGGATATGCAAACAGAAAATGAGAAGCTACCTTCATGAAACTGTAGATTTCTCCTCTTAGTGTGATCATATTTTAAAATATGATATATGTTGCTTACATGGGAAGTGAGAGCATTAGTGACAATACCAGCTGTCTTTGAAACCTACTAATGAAAAAAGAGAAGTGGAATCAAAATTAGAAACAACCCAAGGATAAGAGACCCTGCCGATATACTCTAAGTTACCACATTCACAATAGATTTGTAAGTGGATGGGTCCCAACGCATTCAGTAAGTAGGACTACTAGGAATGACAACTGCATATTCTTTTTTACGGTATGGATATTATTTTCCCACAGATAAGGAATAAATAGACTTTAAGTCAGGCACATTAAGCGGCACCAGGGCTGCTTTATCATAAACTCTGATTGGACTAGTGGAAGCCTTGCCTACCTACAGCAAGGCACTTTCTGCCTGCAGTTGTGCTTGAGATTAGGATTTTCAAAACAAACAAAACCACAACAACAAGAACAAAAACCACAAAGAAGAAGGGGAAGAAAGAAAAGGAATACTTTTAAGTATTCTTAGTAAGCATCAGCATAATTTCTGTGTTAAAGAAATATTTCATTTTGCTCTTGGATTCAACATTGCGAGCCTGTCCTCTGTGATTCACTTTTTGTCTTCGCCTTGAGTAATGAACGTCTCAGGTATCACAGCTACAGCACTCTTACTAATATTTGAAGACTGGCATTCCTAGGGCTTCGTTTATGAAAGGACTCACGGATTCATCCTCAGCTACAAAGTTGCTCAAAGATAGCGCTTTCGACAGATAGGTTTTAGTATGCTTGACTTGCTGACTCACTTAAAAATAAACTGCCTTAGCTTGACAGCACAGTTCATTCACAGAGGCTCCCACGTGCTTATTCTGCCCTCGACAGAAACAGCTAACCATAAAACCACACAGCGTTTATGGGATCTGTATTGCATCTGATACAGAGCAGGTGGCAGAGCTTCTAGGGCACAGCTCAGTTGGCTTTTGTTTTACACTAACTTGCAAATTTACATAATCTGAGGGCACAGCCTTCACTTCCTAGTGAAGACACAAGTGCCAATTTTGTTGCCAAAATGTACAAAGGCTGACTCAAAAGTCATCTCAAAGCATATGGAGGNTCAAGTGCCTACAGTCTACCGCCTCTTTTTTTAACCCAGGATTTAATTCTCTCTCCGTATCTCTTGGCTGAAATTGATTTATGATTTAAAATATTAGAGATTTCTCACACGCCAACAGTATTCTGTTGTAGTGTTTTCTGCTACAGCATTTGTATGGCAGTCTAAGGATCTCAGTAAGGCAAGATTTATAATGGTGAGGTAGTATTAGATAAAAAAATTGGACCATATCTGAAAGAAAATGGGAAGTTTTTTTAAAAACAAATGCCTGTGGAAGAGTTTATGTGCCTCTATCTATTTTCTCAACCATTTCCCAGTATAATAAAATATGCTAATTGTCCCTGCAAACTCTAATGTACAAAAAGCATTTTGTGCATTGGAGCTGATGTTTTTCCATTTCAGCCCCTATCACATCGTATCCACAATGATACTTCATTGCTTTGGTGTTTGTTTTCCTCTTCTAGCTTGTGGCTACGTTATCCTCTTCTAGTTCACTTTCTATTTATGACACTGTCTAATTCACAGATACACAAGAGATCATAAAAAGATGTATGTGCCGAGATACAACCCAGAGAGTAAAATAAGGGCCAAAAAAAGGTTCCCTGGGAGAGCATTTCTTGTACAGTTTTAGAAGAACAAGATGCAGTATAATAGAAAGTCCTGAAGGAAACGTCACATGATTCCACAGCATTTACTGGTGTACAGAAACAAGCAGAGCAATGATGTGGTGAACCTTTTAAAAGAAATCATGGATCAAGATGTCACAAAAATAAATTCCGGCTGCGGTCATGAATGCAAGGAATGAAAATACAGATTGACTGTGGAGAATGAACTGGTACAAAAAGGAGAGAGAGCAGTGACTTCAAAGATGATGTATTCAGAAATTCAACAGGGAGGAAGGAAGTCATTATGGAAAACTCTGTATGCATTACTTGAGAAAATCTGTATCGGCCAAGTATGATTGAAGAAAAGAAGAAATCCTCAGAAACTTTGAGTCTGATACAAGTACAAGAGTAAATTAACAGAAAACTGTTTTTTAGCGATCCACTTAGTACGACCTGGGAGCAATTGGCAATCCAATTATAATCAACATAAGCACAATCATAAGGCTGTCGCCTTATGACTTCGCTAGGGATACAAGAAGCACATCTTACTTCAAACTAACCCATCCAAGGATAACTGTTGCAGCAATATTAATAGTGGCATCTCCAAAATTCTTATTTATTTTAGTCTTTAAAAGATAAGACCTTAGGCAGCTTACTATGGACAGAAACACGTTTGAAAGACTGTAGCTTCCTCGTGTAATGACAGAAGGACCAGAGTTATTATTTTCATCCAGACTCTCATTCCAATTTTACATTTTACAAAGCTACTGAAAAAATGACATTCCAGTTCTGAAGTCTTTGCATGACCAAAACTCCCACTGTTGGCTGAAGGATTTTTAGCAAATCACGAATGCTCAGACCAAAACAGACTAAGTAGTTTTAAAAAGTATTCTGTAATGTGATTAGTATAGAAACGCTCCTTCACTGCTTTTTCTAATTACCTAGAATACTGTGCTACAATGCAAAAAAAAATATTTTAACTCCATCCAGATATTTGGCAGAGCAGCATATAAAACCACAAAGTTTGGAAGAACATAATTTCTACAAGTTAAAGTGGTTTCATTAAGTATCCTCAGCTGCTAGACAAGAAGTCAGACTAACAAAACAGCCTTTCTGTGAAACAGTTACTAGAGGCATTTTTCAGGATCAAATTAGCTTTTCACCCTGAAGGCTTCCTACTGAATTTTCTTAAGAGCTCATTTTTCAAAACACAGTCATGTATCATACTGATACCTGTTTATTTTAGTTGATTTAGCTGGAAGTTTGCTTTAGCATCTTAATGAAACTGTATTCATTCTGGGCACAATGTTGGGTTCTTGTGCTATATATATAGCCCCTCATTCTTATTTCTCATATCCACTTTCTTCCTCCTCTGTTTGCACTGTTTGCTTGATGAAGCCACTCCTTGCAGCTGAAGTTCTGGAGGACATTCAAACTTTGCATATAAGTGGGTGTCTAGTTTTGCTCACAAAATGCAAAACTACTCATTACCTCTCACAGGCAACCACCTACAGTAGGACACCTGTCGGGACAACCCCTGTTATCAACACAGGCTGGGGGATGATGTGATAGGGAGCAGCCCTGCAGAAAAGAACCTGGGGATACTCCTGGATGAAAAGCTGGACATGAGCCAAGAGTGTGCAGTTGCAGCCCAGAAGGCCAGTCACATCCTTGGCTGCATCAAAAGAACCGTGGCCAGCAGATCCAGAGAGATGATTCTCCCCCTCTACTCTGCTCTTGTGAGACCCCACCTGGAGCGCTGTGTCCAGCTCTGGAGCCCTCAGCACAAGAAGGACATGGACCTGTTGGAACAGATCTAGATGAGGGCCATGAAGATGAACCGAGGGATGAAGCACCTCTCCAACGAAGACAGGCTGTGAGAGTTGGGGTTGTTCAGCCTGGAGAAGAGAAGGCTCCGGGGAGACCTTATAGCCCCTTCCAGTACCTGAAGGGAGCCTATAAGAAAGCTGGGGAGGGACTGTTTGCAAGGGCATGTAGCGATAGGACAAGGGGCAATGGCTTTAAACTAGAGCAGGGTAGGTTTAGATTAGACATTGGGGTGAAGTTCTTTACAATGAGGGGGGTGAAACACTGGAACAAGTTGTCAAGAGAGGTGGTGGAGGCCCCATCGCTGGAGACATTCAAGGCCAGGCTTGATGGGGCTCTGAGCAACCTGATCTATTTGAGGATGTCCCTGCTCACAGCCGGGGGGTTGGACTACGTGACCTTTAAAGGTCCCTTCCAACCCAACACATTCTATGATTCTATGACTTGAGATAATGAAGATTAATAGATTTCCCAGAATGAAAAGATCATTACTTTGCATACAAGAAGACTTTGATGGTACACCATTCATAGGGTGATTCTTACTTACATGGCATTTGTCACCGTAATATATTATCACCTCAAAAATCTGCAAGTAGTTGTCATTACAATATTCCTCTGAGGTTAAGACATCCTATTGAACCTCATCTTATAGTGAGGTGACTCACTTACAGAGAAGCTAAGTGGTTTTCTGCAGTCATAGGAAGCTGTAACAACACAGACCTATGTCTCAGTCAGAAAGTTTATCTTTCACATAGTATGGCAGCACCCCAGCCATGCAGCCACTCACCTGCTTTAGTTACTGATCACAGGGAGCATAAAACGTGAAGTACAATGGGAACGCGAACAGGACTCAGACTCCAGTCTAAGTTTATGACTGTGAAGACATAGAGCAAACTGAGATTAACAATTCTCCTTAGTTTCTAACCTTGCAAAGTCAAGCTACTAAATTCTGAACACACTGAAAAGTTTATGTGAAATAAAAAGCAGAGCTGTGAAGCTGTTTACAAGTTCAGGAAATGACTTCAGCCTCTCCAGCCTTCGGGTGTTGGCTTTCAAGGACTGTATGTCTCGCCATTTTTGTGTATCTGTAATGTGCCCCATACAGGAGAATCCAATGTAGCACAAACTATTTAAAAGATAATATCCTCTTTTTTCCCCCAAATTAAAAAAACATGAAGAAACCACCTGGGGTACAGAGCGAGCAGACTGCAGCGATTTTCTCAGACCACTGCACCACTCAAACATTTATTCACCTCTGAAGAGGAGCTGGCTGCCTTTCAAAATTACCTTCTCTGGTCTCCTAATCAGTCCCTTACAGACAGGAATGGAAGAACAGGATTCTGTACTAGAAACATATAAGGAGCTATTATTTTGTCTCTCCCTGGATGAGAAGAGGATGTAAAGGCTGGTGGGTCTGAAACCCAGTTCTCCATGCGTACCACGCGGATCCGATCTGGCAGGCAAGCAGATGGTATGCGATTTAACCAGTTACAGCGAGGAGGAAAGTGTGCATGCAAGAATCAGCCTTAATTTCTGCTGGTGCAACAAAGAATCAGACCCTCAGTGGAAGGGTAACAGAAGAACTGTTTGTCCGTCAATAGCTGTAAAACAGATTCATAGCAAAATTCACTTGAATCTTCACTGCATTCGGAGTGAAAGAAACAAAGAAACCTTTTGGATTCAGAGTGAATTTTACCCTCACCTGAAAGAGGAAAATGTGCTCACACTCTAGATATGGGTCCTAAGAGAGTAAAAATATGCTAGATTGTTCTTTGAGAAAGAAACGTTTCCATATATATATAAACTCTACATGAACTTTTCTGCTAAGGGAAAATGTTACCTTCTCCAATAAAACAACTCACTCTCTCCCTCTCATGTATATATACATACATATATTTCCATACTTTTCCTTCCATCTTGTGATAGTCCAGACACTTTCTGTATAGCCTACTAGACACTGTAAATCTCAGGTAGGACTGGGGTTTTTATGATATATTTGTTTATAGATTTACCCCATTGTCCAACTGAATCCCCCTCCAGGCCCACTGCAATATACATGAATTGACGTGACAGAACACGCGAGTTTTATACAAATAAGGAGTTTTCAGAATTTTTCATGCAATAACAACAATAAAAAAATACTTTATATCAAAGGAGTATCTCAAAGCCTACTCTAACCACCAGTCACTGAAAGTAAAATGAAAAGTGATGGATCATGCCATAAAGGGCTCACAAAGGCAATATAATTGCAAAAACAATGCCGTGTGGGTGGAACAGATCTGGAAGAGAAAAGGGACATACCTGATAACAATAAGCCAGCAATTAATTAAGAAACATTAGAATATACAAGCTGTCCAGTCATTATCAGATTTTCCCCGTTAACCTGAGAATAGTAAGTTTTAATGAAGCATATTAAATGCTATTTTCTTTCAGCTGTTTAAGGTTATGTAGTTGTTGACCTTTTTAGCACATTGCAAAAGGCAACAACAAACCCTTTTGTTGTAGCCACTGCAGAAAAACCATGTATTACAGATTAATTTGGAAAACTGTATAGTGGCTGCAGGTGTGTAAAACATTTGTTAAAGCTGATATATTGAATGGAGTTACATAAATCTGCATTTCTAATATTGAAGTCTAAGTAATATATTATTTTGTTAAAAAATTGACCTCGTTACATCTTATCATGACAGTGATGCTGAATTCACTTTCATATCCATATCATGAAAGAAATCCAATTTACCTAGTGTTTACAAGTTAATTTCCCTGTGTTTTCTAGCTATAGATTAATTACTCTTTCATCAATGTTAGATAGTATTTTTTGTGATATAGCATTCTTCATTAAAAGATACAAAAGGAATTAAACGTGAGAGATACAGGTTTAGATTATAATTCAAAGTACACTAATTTATTCCATGAGCAGAATATCAATTTAGGTTATTTTCAAGGTGAGATCATTATTTATCCCCAGCAATTCCATCAAGATAAAATCTGTTTTATATATCATATTAATAAGAGTACCACAAGGTTAAATATTACAGAAACTACTTAGTTATGTTTACAATTACAGCGTACTGTTGAGCTCTAGTCCCTTTTTCAGAAGGTTTGTGACACAAACTTGGAAGCTTTTCATAACATGCAGGAACTCTAGCATCTTCAGAAATTGGAAAGTAATGCTGTCTACGTTGCCAATAAATGAAGCTGAAGATGTGACTCTGTAAAGACAAAGATAACAGCATGGTACGCTCAGGAAAACTTGTGACCATTTCAATAAACCTGAAAACCAATATGAAAGTGAGCTGTGGCGAGTTAAGGCTTTTTCCAAAGGATTGACAGAAATGTTCTATTTGAACTCCCTCATATAAACAGAACTATTGGCAAACTAACAGGTAAAAATGGTCAGACTAACTGCTAAAGATGTCAAGATGTTTCTGTAGCAGTCATAACAGTGATAAGGCTTAAATTCAGTAAGTAGAAACAGAAATCTAACTGGATTACCACTCACCACATCAAAAACAGGCCCAGAATTCAAGCTTTTGAATCTGTCTCCCGAGATGAACTTATGATTGATTAGTTTCCACAGAAAAGCCAGTGTAAAAAAAGATTAAAAATTTCAGTGGAGAGGTAGCTAGCAGGGGCAAATCCTTAGTAAAAAACAGCATTTAATCTTCTTTATAAATAGAAATTGTTTGCTTATTACTTATATAAAAATTGCTTGCTTACTTTGCTTGTATTGTTGCATTACAAAGCAATGAATAAATCAAAGATGTCTCTCTTATGTTTCTCTACACCTTAATCCTTTAAACTCAGCCTGCCAGATGTCACATATATTCTTTAAGCTCAGAAAACGACTGTTTGAGTGTTTTTATGTTTTGATAGATAGCCAGAATGTATATATGGTCAGAATATATATATCACATAGCTGTAGAGTCCCACAAGTATGCATTTTTTTTCATCACGGGGATTGAGTGTTTTTAAAAGCTGGGAAAAAAACAAAACAAGTTGTAAGGAAATGCTACTAAGAGAACCATGTATATACATTCCAATTTCCACTGAAGTTTTCTGGAGCGACATATACAAATTCTTTTTTGATTTTCTCTCTACAAAGATTCAGGCAGTTAAGTTTTACCGACATGAATCTTCAAGAAGACTGAATTTCAAAATGTGGGTGTTTAATTGCAGGTGTTGAATTTTGCATTTATTCACATAAATACGTTACAATAGAAATTGTATCTCCTATACTTAGTCAAGCAACTGTAAACTCATCAGAGTCAGAAGATCACTTGCATATTATGAAACTTACCCCAAAAATCAATGTCAGCACAAGGCCTACATACCTCCTAAACTCTACTACTGCCCAAGTGAGGACAGTCTCTTATGTAAGGTAATACTATTTTTGTCCTACATTTCATTTTTAGGTGAAACACCACCTAAAAGATAACGGAAGATGAAACTGGAAAAGAAAGGTAATCTTAAAGATCAAATCTTGGAAGTAAATGATATATAAACAACTAGTAGTATCTAAAAATTATAACATTCCTAATCTATCCTCAAAATGGACTGAATTCTTCAGGTTGTGTACAAAGTGATCAATTTTTAAGCTATGTTCTGTTTACATCTTTTTCCACTTCACTGTTAAAACTTCCAAGGATTTCAGTGATAGTACCTTTAAAGTAGATATTCTTGGAAAAAAAAAATAATCAACAAGATTTTGGGGTGTCTGCTTATATTTAATTTGATCATTTATGCCCAGGCTACTTTCTCTTTGGACTCCAACTACATAACAAAGCATTTTATAGTCATCTGATTTATTCTCAGTTGTTCCTGAACAAAATGTAGAAAAGAAGTAAGAAGTGCTTAATTGTTGGTTTATTATAATCCTGCTGATTTATTTGATGGACTCTGAAAGAGATATTGTGAATGCTAACAACTTAGTATTTTCAAATTCCATTTGTGCTGAATGGCAGTGATGTGGATTTGGAATTCCAGAGTACTTACAGGTCTTTTTTAGTTCCACCTTTACCCAGTCACTTGACTGACTTACACTTCCTTTTCTCCGATATGTATGCAATGACAGACAAAAAAACTTTAAGCTTACAAAACTAGGAAATCTTGTGGCTCTTGGAAAGGAAAACCATATTACTTCCCCCATAATTGCTTTTCCTCAATAGCTACTGATTTGGCAATATTCGTGATTTACTCTTCTGGTTACTTACAAGAATTTCTGAAATTACGTAACATGATGGATCTTTTTGAGATGTGCATCTTTTTCTTCTCCCATTTAAGTTTTGCAGTACTGTTTCCTCATATCCAAATTATACACCACTATGTGGAACATGCAACAATTGAATAGTAACACTCAGTAACAGCATAATAAATTCATCTCATGGGTTTACACCATTAACAAAAGCTTCCTCTACCCTCCCACCCCTATTCTTTTTTTGTGGTAAACCAAGAAGTATTAGTAAATATATCTAATGTTCCCACTTTGTCATTTTTTATTTATAAATCAAGATTTGATGCTAGGAGTTTTGAAACCAAGTTTTATTCTTCAGAGACACAGGCGTGCCCAATGTCTATCAGAAGTAATGGAAAGTTTTCCTTCAGAGGAAAAGATGATGGCATTATTTTTTAATTAAATGTTTTGATCCTGTATGTTCTGGTAATTAGACAACTTCTTCAGAATTCTTGCATTTTTCAGAATAATGCATCTTACAGAGGTTATCATCATTTATAAGGATTAATAGTATATCCATTTAAAGAAAACCATCTAGGAAAATTTTCATCATTGTCAGAAAGATATAAATACATTCTGCAATCAAACTTTAGACTCACATATATTACCACTTCTAAATCTTTTTCTGCTACTTGTAATCAAACTCCGTTTTGTTGTCCTGTATTACTTTAAAGCTGATGGAAATGTTAAACAATATTGTTCAACCAATTACTCGTATTTATTTATAGGGGGTTTCCAAAATGAGTCAATGCCTGCTGAAAATTTAAGTTAATCATGTGGGGAAGTTCCATAGTACCATTACAAATATTCCGGTTTAGTACTGAATACCACTGATTATAGTTGTAAATATAATTGTGTTCCTCTTATACGTATTGTTGCAAGTAGAGATACGTAACACATGGCAGGTGATAATATGACACTTTTTGAACAACAACAGCCTCAGTTATCTAACCTATAAACAGTCTTCATTCCAGCTTACTCTTCAAATGTTTTTACAAGACTATGTGCAAAATGTGTCAAAATTGCAGTTTTGTGAAACGGGAATGATTGCTCTCTGTTGTAGGACTGAGATCATCAACACATTGACAATTACAAGATCATGCTTTGTCATTCCTGACCAATGCCAAAGTATTGCCTGTCTTGGAATTTGTTGTACATTTTGAAAAGGTGTAGAGGATATCACTAAAGATATCACTAACAATTGTGTGGTATGACAGTGGAAAAAATAAAAAGCACCACAATGAAAAAAGAGTTCACATAAAAATGATGCAAATACAACATCAGTATTGGAAAGCCATAAAGAGCCATTAATATTTTTTTCTCCTTCCATGCTACAGGGAGCTGGTTTGCTTTCAGTAATAGCTTATCAAAATTACTAATTGCCATCAGAAATAAGTCCTGATAGATGACTCACGGGTTCAGTGAGTTAAACAGGCGTATTATTTATGATATTTAGTTTGTGCATGAAAATATAATTTTAAAGGGCTTATCTAAGAATGGGTCTTCACTGTGCACAAAAATAATTTTTAAAAAGTTTCTAGCACTCTGGAACAGTGATTTTGCAAATACAGACCCCATCTGTCTAACAACGACAAAAATAAGGACTTCTTTTGACTAATGAGAATTAATTTCTTGGAAGATAATGGAACCATTGTCTTTGGAGAATCATTTACTTCATGTAAAGTGATGAGTTGAACTTCAGATTAAATTGATAATTTATGATTTTGTGTTCAGACTGATAATCAAAATGAAGAGGAAAAAAGTAAGGAAGAAAGAGTGAAGGTTTGAAATTTCCACAGCTACCATCAAAAAGGACACATAAGGCTTAAGTTCGAACACTCTAGTTTCATTTTGTTCAGTGTCTTCACAGAAAAGCCATAACAGAGTCAATGCATAAATCAGAGAATTAAACAATACACCTCACAATGACCTTCAGTTGATACTGAAAATTGATACGTCCAAATAAATTCACTTATGTGAGTAGTCCCATTGTATAAATTAGTGTTAAGTAAACAAAATTTCTTTAAAAAAAAATTGGGAAAAAATTCACACATTTTTTAACAATATCTTTTTTTCAACTATACCTAAGTGTTAACCAAAAGCGAGGGGTTTTGCAACATTAAGCTCAAAAAGATTGCCAATCCAGTCAGAACTGAATTATATTAAATGAAGTGAAGATTCGTCTGGCTGTACCATATTCATTCTGTGCTTCAGGCCTCCAACCTGCCATCTTTTTGTAACAGTCATAAACCTTTTATCTTACACAACACTCAGTACGTAACTGCAGGGGTGGCTGCGTCTTGAAGCATACAGACACAAGTGAAGTGTGCTGCATGTGATGGGCACTGCCCTAGGAGGAGCTCAGGGAGGGATCAGGCACGACTCAGATACAAGTCTTTCCCCTTCTCCACTTTCTGGCAGAGCTACAGGTTTAACCTGGACTATATTTTGAATAAATTATATCATTCTTGCAGCAAGCCAGATGCGTACTTTTCCCCTCCCCATACTTGCTTACTTGCAGACAAACTGCACACAGCAGGTGTGTCTGCTTTGCAAAGTAAAGGTACAAGCCTTTTCTCAGGTTCAGACTGGTTTTGTTTACATAATTTCATGTTTAAATGGACTGAACACCAATAAAAGTATGTTACAGGCTTACACATAAGCAGATACTCCAATCAAAACTCTTCCTAAGCACTGCGAGGATGATCTACAGCTGACCTGCAACTATCCCAGTTGAAACCAGCACACTTGGTCAGTTAATGTGAATGGAAAGTACATAGACCACAGGCATTTTTATGTTTAACTTACGCTTGACCTTGCAGTTCATCATCATGGCATTTTCTTTCACAGATCTTTGGACTAAAGTGGGTTTTTTTAAAGAAATAGTGGAAAATTTCGTGATAAAAACCATTTTTAGTTACTGTGCTTATTTTCCAAAACTGAGACTTTTTTGTATGTTCACTTTTGTCTAGTTTTAATGAATATTCATCATGAAAGCGGATGGGCCTATTAGGATCTAGATTCTTACCCATATAATCTGACTCAAAATCTATTTGTTTATACTCATATTTTACTATATAATTTTGATTTTTTTAAAAAATACATCATTAAATGTTTACTTAGACACAGAAAACCTTGTATTTTAAGTATTCTTGATCTGAATAAGGGCTTAAACTAGTCTTCAAAATTTTTGTACCTAGGCTTCCTTATACTGATTAATTGGAATACCTGTCAAAAGAGCCTATTTTCTCCCATTTTTTAAGCAAGAAAGCCTTGGAAGACAATCTACCTCTACATTCCCATTACAATGTAGCATATCTCCCATATAATGACCTCTGATGTAGGAAAAGCAAATCTGTTTCTTGGTGTTCCATTAAACGGTGTCAAACACATGGGTATTTAGGATTATGTGCTAATTGACGTAGTCATTTTAGCTACAGTCGAGCAACATGGAGTTAGAGCGCTCTGGAATTGTGTGTTTACGGAGCCAAATTCTGATACTGCTGACAGCAGATGCTTCAATAGAAATTCCTAATATCTGGCAATATTAGAACTCATGGCCAAAAAAACCTCTAGAAAGAGAACATAATGAAGAAAGCAGTATCAAATAGAACTAATTTAATCTTTTTTTTCTAAAGAATAAGCATCAGAAAACTGGCCTTTGATGTTGAGAGTGCCCCAATAATAATCTGTACCCAACATTGGAGAGATATGTGGGTCAGATCTAATCATTCTTTCTTGCTATGAATATAAAAAAATAACACA
Source organism: Rhinoptilus africanus (assembly GCA_013400135.1). Classification (NCBI taxonomy): domain Eukaryota; kingdom Metazoa; phylum Chordata; class Aves; order Charadriiformes; family Glareolidae; genus Rhinoptilus; species Rhinoptilus africanus. The sequence continues at coordinate 225,597 of VXBO01014499.1, forward strand.
GTTTCACACTGTGTAAAATTATGGTCTACAGCTTCGCAAGTGGTATGGAAGATACACAATCAGTGGACTATGAAATAATGCAAAATACGAAATCAGATAATCGAAGATTATGCTGTAATGGATCCCAGATTCAGCAATCACACTAGACGCAATTTCATTAACTGTGGGAGGCTGTGTAAAACACAGGAATGGACTACTTTTCAGATATAATGCATTTAATTTTATTCAGAGAGAAAAACAGAATCCAGCTCTTTCTGACCACTGATAACAAAACACATCTCAGCATTCTTTTGATATTTATTGCTATTTTTGGATGTTTATGAAGAATTCTGTGAATATAATTCTGGATGCAAACCTCAGACTCAGAATCCCAAAAAATTTTAAGTATATGGATTCTATTATGTAAAAGATAACGTGCCTGATTTTCATTGGCATAATTTGGAAATGGCAAATCCCAAAGTTAACTTCTTCCTCAAAAAGAATGCAATCAAAGTTAATAGCCAACCAAGATTCTTGGACAAGTTATAGCAATATCTAGACAGGTATCTATTGTAACAGTGAAGACTAAAGTTTTGGAGTGATTCTTGGCTCAAGTAATAGTTAAATAACCCAAGCAGAATTACTCCTCTCCTAGCAAAGAGTGAGAGAAGGAAAGGAAATATTCATTACAGTGAATTACACAGAATTACCTATAGATACTGTACAGCAGCAGTCAAATATAACCCCATTATGGAGGGACCTACCATGAGTATAACACCCATCAAAGGCAACAGTTTTCTGTATCACTACTGGAGACTTTAGGCTGAGCTGTATAGAAGGCCTCCTCTTTAACTCACCCATAAGTTGAACTGAAAGAAAAGATGTAGTTCACCAGAATAAACTGTCTCAGAAAGTCAATCAGAAACACAGAATCATAGGGTTGGAAGGGACCTCTGGAGATCACCTAGTCCAACCCTCTGCCAGAGCAGGGTCACCCAGAGCAGGGGGCACAGGAACCCATCCAGGTGGGTTTTGAATGTCTCCAGAAACGGAGACTCCACCACCTCCCTGGGCAGCCTGTGCCAGGGCTCTGCCACCCTCAAAGAAGTTCCCTCTCCTATTTGGATGGAACTTCCTATGTTCAAGTTGCTGCCCGTTTGTGCCCAGCCCTGTCCCTGGGCACCACTGAAAAGAGCCTGGCCCCATCCTCCTGACAGTGTCCCCCCTTGAAGTATTTCGAAGCACTGATAAGGTCCCCCCTCAGCCTTCTTTTTTCCAGACTGCAAAGACTCAAGTCCCTCAGCCTTTCTTCCTAAGGCAGCTGTTCCANGAAACTCCAAACAGTCTTTTTGGGAATTATGACTAAAGAAAGCCCATTTGAAAAATTAAAGAAATGCAACTCTACTGTTTTGTTACCCACAATGAAATTCAGTGAGGTATTCATCCTCGTGTTCCCTGGAGAGTTCACTAGAAAAAGTCAACTCACAGCAAGAAGATTGTTTTTATTCTTTGTCCTACTGACGGAAAAAAATTGTTTAATTCTTCAAAACTATTAAATCAGATAGGCAGGCTGAAAACCATAAAAAACACAAATTTGGTTTTTTTTCTTAATTGAAATATTTTACACCCGTATATAGAACCGTGTACTGCACTTAGAAGCTTTGGTCTGATTTTATATTCTGTAACTTGGAGAAGAATTAGGGTAAACCATTACAGTAAAAATTTCATTCCTACCTTGCAATTAATTTGATCGCTCGTTTTGATTTCTCAATATTTAATGTAGTTCTTCCAAAATATACTAATACAAGAACTGATTAAGTTTAGTGTTGTTTCTTGCATTTCCTGTTACGCAGGAGGTTTTATTAATGATAGAATCATTAGGTTGGAAGGAATCTAAAGAGTTCATGTAGTCCAATCTCCTACTCAAAGCTAAGTGAGACCAGGCCAGATTGCCTGGGGCTTTGTCCAGGTGGGTCATGAAAATCTCCAAGAACACAGACTCCACAACCCCTCTGGGAAACCTGTTCCAATGATTGATTACCCCATAATGATTTTTTTTTCCCCCATATACCTAAGCCAAGCCACTCCTTTTTCCACCTATGAGCACTGTCTCATTCTTCCACCACTACAGGCCTCAGTTCAGAACCTGGTTCCTTTTTCCTAGTAACTTCTTAGGTATTGAAGTTCTTGTTTGTCTATTAATAGATGCAAAATTTGTATTTGCTCAAACTGCAAACAGAATAACTGGCAATGCCTATAAATGGGGAAAATTACATTGCATTAAATTTTACATTCTTACCTACTGNCTTTTTCCACCTATGAGCACTGTCTCATTCTTCCACCACTAAATTTTACATTCTTACCTACTGATATTTCTAAATATTTTGCACAATCATGTTTATATTTTATGAATAATTTTTAAAGTTACAGGCTTTTTAAAAAATAAAAAAGAAAAGGAGGACAGCAAATTACAATTTAGTTCGAGCAACAGATCACAACTAAGGACTAGGTAATCTTTAACTACTTTAACTTGAAGTAGTTAAACTACTTCCAGTTTTCTCATTACACGCTCCCCAACCTGGTGTTGCTATTTCTACTCATATGACAACACCAGTAGCTGGGAAGCAGGAAAATATATCTTTAAATATATCTTTTGGAACCAAAAGCAGAGCACTGCTTGGCAGAGCACTGGAACAAGCTGCCCAGGGAGGTGGTGGAGTCTCCGTCTCTGGAGACATTCAAACCCACCTGGACGCGTTCCTGTGCAACCTGCTCTGGGTGACCCTGCTCTGGCAGGGGGGTTGGACTAGATGATCTACTAAGGTCCCTTCCAACCCTAGGATTCTATGATTCTATGATTCTATGAAAAGCAGGACCCTGGCAGAGCCTTGGCTTAAATAATGCCCCAGTAATTAACAAGACAAAAAGACAGAAACTATATGACAAACAGTAAATAGATGGTCTTCTGAAAGGAGCATTCACAAACATTTTCAATTAATTATCAGAGAGGGATTATCTGAAAGCATCCATTCTGGATACATTCCTTTTCCATTACGTTGTACAGAACATCTCACAAGCATAGTTACTTCTGGAGCAGCAGAGCATCTCGGAGGCAGATGTAAGCTTTGCCATCATTGGATACTGTGCTGCTGTTTCACTATTTATATGCTTAGAAATTCAATGCACTTACATTCCCCTGGCCAATTTGTTTGAGTTTATGAAGTCTTTCTCCATTAATATTTTCTACTTGTTTTAGTGACAGAAAAGCAACCTTGAGCCTGCAGGTAAAACCGAATCAAAGTTTTAAAATGTCAGAGCTCTGATAAAAGCCTGGTTCTTTAGCAACTATTAAATAATTAAGAGGTTGCAGCAGCACTTTGAAATGGCCCTTGTCAATGCTTGATAATTTATTTTCATTTCAAAACCATAAATCATGGGCATCCTGCATTTCTAGTGTCATTTGAGGACATATTGTAAAGTTCTAAGGCTGTTTTGAGGAAAAGACAAAGCAAATACACTGCATTAATAAAGAAGTAAAAGAAAAATCTTTCTAGTTTAAAATTAGATTCTACAACTAAAGTTCATTTCCATTTCATGCATCTTCCTTTACATTTTCCCACTGTAATGAAAATGAATCTCCTTTCTCATCAAACATGAACAGACCGAGACTGAAGAAAGAGCATGTCTTGGTTTATCACCCCATACCCTTTTCCACCCTTTTCCTAGTTACTGCAGCCCAACTCCTGTGAAACTGGTGAATTTCTATCCTGGATAAGGGAAGGATAATGGATCATTTTGATACATCTCTGTAGGCTCTGTGAGATAATAAGATGTGAGCCGGCAGAGGAGCAAGCACAGGGTTGACAAATGCAAGAACACATGAATCTTCAAAAATAATGGGAACTGCAAAGCTCTTTGGGGGAATTAATCCTTTTCCATCCTGGTCCCTGTAAAAATTCTCAGTGTTCTGGTGTTTTCTCAAGTCGCCAACTGAGGAAAACTTCTCCCTGGGTATAAACCATTGACTTCATTTGTGCATGTCATCGAGATAACTGCACATTCAATTAGCCATGGAATTCTGCACGTAATGGCTTGCATAACTGCAAGGTGCCAGTTCTGCAGGAAGCCAGGAAACCTCCACAGAGGTCAGAGACATCAGCAGGGGATCCTTCTCATGGCAGACGCTCCATCCAAAGCTCCTCTGCCATCGTTCACCAGTTCAGGTCAATACAGACAGCCTTCCCTTTTAGGAGTACATTGCAATTAAAAACAATACGCTGGGTCTCCTACAGAAACAATAGCAATTTTAAAGAAACAAAAGAAAGCCAAATTATGTCACCTACTTTATATTAGTTACTTTATGTCATCAGGAATGGGAAAGACCTCTCAAAAGCTCCCTTTTTTCTGTTCACAAAACAAGACTTTCCTTCAGCTTTTGAGAATTTTGAATTAAAGCATCTGGCTTTCCATGAACGTTACAACTAAACCAAACCTAGAGGAGGAACAGATTCAAGTGTTTTCATTCTTAGGCTATGTATGATTTTTTTAAATGTGAATACTAGACCCGCAATCCATTCAAATTTTCATCAGATTTTCAGTTATTCTGAAATCGGATTTGTTTGTAATGTAAACCAAATATAGCTATGAAATAACTCTGCTTTTTCAGTCTTTTCAGATAAAGAGGCTCAAACAATTGTTGTAGTAATCTTCAACAATGCCATAAAGAAAGAATCGCAATAGACCAAGGCCTTTTTGGCTTTTTTATTTGTTTGCTTCTCCCTAAGAACATGGTTAAAGATCCCTTGGCAAAGGACAGTGAAGCGTCAGTTCAGGCAGAATTCAAGTAGGAACATACAGGCTCTGGAAACTGAAGTAGCTTGCTAAGAGCCACCGCAAGCATAAAGTAACTGCCCATTCTTCTTTTTCCCTTTAAGCAAGCATGGAAATCAAGGTCAAACTCTCAGGGGCAAATGTTCAGCTACCGTCAGTCAACAATTCTCAACCTCAACGCTGCTACGCTGGCTACCCCAGTTGATGATATCACTCCAGAGCTTAGAAAATATGGAGGATAAGAAACACTCAGCTCAAGCATTAAAAAAGGGAGAAACTAACATTGTTGTCTCCAAGCTTGCTACATCATACTGTGCACTTGCAGTCCTCTGAATTCACACCTTCTAAATTGAAAAGAAACCCTAGAAGATTACTATTAATTACTGTAAGAGTGCAAGTGGTACACTACCCACAAAAGGAAAATGTTCTTGTGCTAAAGAAAAATACTGCTGCAATGATATCTAAACATGCACAATTTACTGAGAAGTATTTCTAGAAAATTAATTACTAATTTTTCCTCTGAGCTAAGGCAGGTTTCATGGGGTAACAAAGTTGTGCATAGATCAGGACAGCAATTGCAGAAAATAACAAGTGCAGAATTTAACTCTAATTGAAAGAGAAACAAGTCATTCCTAATAAGACAGGTTTGAGCTAACTTCATATCCATGCCCACTATATGCTCAAAGCAAGCTTTAATAGAGGAATCCAATATATCTGTATCAGGGAAAATGCTTTTCTGATATCAAAGACATGTTCCCTTCTCTTTCCTCGTCTCAATTTTTTTTTTCCCTCCTAAAAATGCGGTAACATGAACCAAATACCTTCCTTTTGAAGGAAAGAAAAAGTGTAGCTACTGCATCGTTTCTAGCTATGTTCAGCACTAAAAGGCTGATAAAATTTCTTCAGAGGAAAACTGTGACAGTGAAGGTAGATCCCACACCAAAAAATCTCAAAATAGAACTAAGTTTAGGTTATATTAATGAGGAAAGGACAAGAAGAGGAATCTGAAGACAATGGAAAAATAAATGGAAGTGATGAGTGGTCTGCAGACTTAGCACAGGGGAGTTCAGGGAACAGCACAAGGTGATCCTGTTGGAAATCAGAAACAGTAAATCTGTGCAGGAAGATCATTAGAAATACATTAGAAGCAGAAGATACTATCAACAATTGAAAGACCCATGTCTTCATATTCGCATGCATGCAGCCTCAGTGAAAGCGTATTCACTGAAATTTCTTACAGAGGAAACACATTTCTGATCTAAACACTGTAATGCATAAACTGCATTACAGAATGGAAGGTACTAGAACTACAGCAAGAAATGCAAACACGAAATTTATAACACTCCTTAAACATTAGTCTTCCCACATGATAAAGAAAAGTTATGGGTATTCACAAGTTACTTGTTCTTTAGTCAAAGGAATATCTCAGAGGAAATATCCCATTAGAAAAATGATCTGCCCAAACTCTTTCAGTTTCAGTGTCAGAATTCTAGTAAAAACAAACTACAAAATAGTAAAATTAGTCTGACTGGGAGACTGACACTCTTCTTCTGCCACTTTACAGCTGCAATCAACGATATGAAACTGAAGGGACTGTGAGCACTGCTGTGACAGTCTCACAGCTACAGAAATTATTCTTCTTTCTGTCTGAAAGCCATCTGTAAAAACCTAACTCAAAGACTAGAAACAAGCAGACAGAATCTGCTACAATATACTCCTACTAATAAATGTGTCGTGCTGCCTCCTAAAGCCCAAAGTTTTTTCCACGCTAAATGTATTCATTAGTAGGTTCAGAACCATTTATCCCTCAGCCGACCCTACCTTAGTTCAAGCATTTAGCCATTCTTTCACATGCCTCCCACTGTGTTTCTAGAGAGAAGACACATCTCTTTCAGCCTTATGTTGCTAGGCTTACCAACGCAGTTTTCTTGGCCAATGTCTACACTGTCACATTACATAGCCCTGTTCGTGACTAGCAATGCACAAGCCAGCTCTAGTCCTACAACCATAATCTCTGTGAGCATGCTACCCTGCCCATGCTAATGGATTACAGGCAAAGTTCTCCATTTCCCACACTCACCCAAGCAATGCACATGCTCTGGCTTAACTTCATCTGATCTAGCTGACCTGTACCATACACACAGTGTACCTGAGGAGGTCTTACCAGTACAACAGCATTACTAATTTCTACTCTTCGATAAACCTGAGCATCATGTTTGCTGTTTTCACTGCCCTATCACTATTGAAATGTAATTATCTTACAGCTGATTAGTATACTTATGTGTTGCTTCTTGTCAGTCATTACACACTGATGAAGCTCTAGCTGTTAGCAGAAATTCTTGCAATTAGTCCCTAACTGCATGACCTTGCAATTTAATACTGTATTTTATCCTGTTTCTATTAGTTCATTTCAAATTCACTCAGCCAGTTTCACCTCATCTTTGAAACAAATGATGTTTTCCATCTTTAGGACATCAATGAATTTGCCTAATATTTACAGCAGGGTAAAAATGAAAAAAAAAAAAAAGATGAAAAAGATGCATAAGATTGATGCTTCCACTGTTCTAGAGTCTCTCTTTCAGACCACTAATTCTTATCTCATTAAAATTTTCATTATTGCATTGAATTTTTCTTCACTTCACAATTTATCTGTTACATGCCACCTTTCCCAGCTAAACAACACTTTCCATGGCAAAATACCAAATACATTCCTTGATACCTTATATGCAAGATCTGCTACAGTCTCCTTGCTTATAAAAGAGTCAAAATGAACAAGGTTCTGACCTAATTAGCTTGTTGTTTTTCCTTTATTATTTTCCTCTATGTTTTTGCTTACTGCTTCAGTTGATAAGTTCAAAATCCTTGCATACTGTTAATTCAGATTCATGGGTATTACAGTTGTCCAGATGTTTTTAGGCTGGGTTGTTGATGTGGGGTTTTTTAAGTATAGATGTTATGTACAGTATTCTCCAATTTTTTATGTACCACTCCAGTTTTAATATACTAAGTACATCCTTGCTGGTTGTAATTTCACATGCCAGTTTTTCTACTGATAGAGTGAAGTGTGTTGAGTAAAAACACTTTTGAGGTATGCTACAAAGTTTTTTTCATAAAACTTTTTTCCCCTCAACGACAGTCTTAGTAAAGTTGTAATTTATGGAAATGAGAGATCTTTTTGGTCAATTGTTGAGATATTGCTTTGTTAGCTGAGAGATTATCCTTAACTTTGTTGAAGTGTGACATTTTGTCTTGCATAGCAACATGGTAAGCTTATGGGAGAGGTTTCTGAAGCACAGGAAAGATTTACATTTTCTCTCACACATATGCAGGTATTGATAAATAATGAAAGACAGAAAAAAAACATAAAAAAGCATAGGTTTGCTTCATTGACAGTAATTCCACTTAGTTGTAGTATACTGCAGTTCATTGCAGAGCAAAGGATATAAGAAACTTTTTCATCTAAGACTTGCAGCCATTTTCTCACATAATTTATTTCCTCATGATATAAAGCTGTAATTTGTTTGAAAAGCAGAATCCAATTATTCCCTAATTAAGAAGATCCATGCCCTTTGTTTAACTGGAAGGGAACCAGACTCAAATAGTTGAATGTTCTTTTTTGTCATCATTAACAAAAAAGAATTCTTGATGTTTTCAGGAAATAGCATCAATCATTTCTTCCACATTTAATTCCTGGAAGACGACTCTTATCTCAGACCTGAGTAGACTGAGTATCAGGGAAAGTTTTACGACATTGTACTAGACTCAAACTATAGTCTCTATTCCTCATAAATATTCCAATTTGCTTATCTAAGATTTGCATTTTTTAAATAAACAGTTGCAGAGAGAACCTTGAACATCACCCAAAGGCCAGACTTGCAGATGTCTACACAAATATGACCTGATCTCTGTGGGGGCTGGGAGTTATGCCTTGATATTAAAATTCTGACCTGAGCACACGCACTGGAAAACAGGTATACTACGTCATTTGCATGTGAAAGTGTGGGTATGCTTTTGAAATCTTGTGAGTCTTAACTGCTGCTTGTTGGGAATGTATAATTTCCTTCTAAAACTTGTTTCCATTCCCATGGGATAGTGGATTGGGACTTGAGAATATCTGGTAGACGTTATTATTCATAAGGCTTAAAAGCAAGGATTCCTCCTTTCCCCAATCTTATAGGACCCATGATAAATTTTTCTTCAGTTTCCTTGTAAAGGGTTCTTAGATGATAAAGAGATCAGTGTCTTACAAAACTATGTCATAATCTTCCAGAATTTCTGTTTTATTCTAAAAGGGGGTGGGAGGGAATAAATTCAGCAGATGAGGAAAAAAAACATTATTCAAAATTCAGAACAGCTAAATAGGTCATTCAAATCTTATAACACTCTCCAGTATCCAGGAGAAGGTGATGACATTGGTAGTTGGAACAGAAATTAATAATACAGAATGCTGGCATTTTTTGCAGAGCTTATAGGTGTCATGAACACTGTATTGTCTCTAGCACACGTGTTGCTCGATGGGGTAACCCTTAAATACATTATCAAATGTATGAAGGCAAAAATATGTATGAGAATATGCAGAACAGCTCCACAGCCTTAAAATATCTGCATTTTAAGCCACTTAAATACTGCTTAGAATCCCTTAAATAGTACTGAAGGTACACTGGTCCTCTCGCTGTGGCAATAAGCACTTCTCTGATCTCACTTTTGCATTAGCCAGTATTGGCTAATGAATCGTGGTCACTTCAGTTAGCCAGCTTCCTCTCTTATCTTCTGCAGAAGGTAACTAATCAGTTTATTTCATTAGCAACTTTGCTCTGCATATAAAAGTATGGTAGTACAGTCCCTGTGATCACATCTGAAGCCATAAAAAAGTTGTCTATAATGAGAGTATGGTTGTGGACACACGATAAAACTTTCCTCTGCTGATCCCAAAGGTACCTACTGACCCTTCTATGTTTTTGTGAAATATTCAGACCTAAGAGAATGATAACTGAGGCCTGAAGTCCACCTCACCTTTTCTGTACCCTCAGACATCAGCACAGATCTTGGTGTTCTCAGCCAGTGAGAGACCTGCCTTAAGCATTTTACAAGTTGTCCTGGTTTGAGGTAAAACAGAACCAATTTTCTTTTCAGTAATTTTACTTTTCAGTTAAGCCTCTTCTAACTGACTGAAATTAATGGCGTATTTTTCAGACAGCATCTGCTTCTAGCAGATAATGTCTGACGTTTACAGTGAATACCAAGGAATGGTTTGCAGAGAGGCTCTGCTATACCAACCAAGGTCAGCTCACTTCGCTATTTGCCCCATTGGAAGGTCAGAAGCGGAATGGCATAGAGGGATCACACCTGCAGGGAGGAGGAGACAGGACAGGTGACCCAGAACTGACCACTGGGGTATTCCATCCCACCTGCATCCCGCTCAGCATAAAAGCTGAGGGATCAATGGGATCAATGGCCAGCATCTGAGGAGTTCCTCTGCCTTTGATACCAATTCGTGCATTCCTGAATCCAGTTCTGGAATCCAGTTCCCGTTGGTCGCTGAGTCCAGTGTGGGACTTTCCCAGTGTCTGCCAGTGATGGGATCATCACCCTGGGAGTTTGATATTGGTTTCGTATATACTTGTGTATATAGCTCAATATTTTCTTATTAATATTCATTTCTTCTATTTTATTAATAGTATTTCATTAAACTAGTTTTAGTTTTCTTTTCAACCCATAAGTCTCTCCCTTATTTTCTCTCCCTTCTCTTTTGGGAAGGGAGAGAGAGATTAAAAGAGAGTATCTGTCATTTGTTTAGCGGCCAGCCCAGCCTAAACCACGACACGAGTCTGCCAAAACCACAGCCTATTAAATTACCCATCAGGATTCCATGGGCTGCACTGAAGACATCAGTTCTCAAGTCTTCTTCAAAGACTGCATTTATGGCACTATCACATGATACATTTCCAGGCTATTTAGGAAAGGGTGTATTCTATAGCAGAAGTCATTTTCTCTTTCAGCACCCCACCTGTTCAGCTCTCTTTTGAAGATTTTATGTCCACTACCTATGGAAACTGAGATGTGAAGCAAAAACCTCTGTTTGGAGCTACTAAGTCATATGTGGCTGGCAACTGTGGGATTTTTAGTATTTACAGGTACACAGAAATTTTATCAGATTGATGAATATATTGGCAGTTTCTTTCAGAAGTATCATTATGTAAAAGTCATTCAAAGAGAAATTAGAATTCAAGAAGAGACATGTATGACAAACATTTTTCTGAAACTGCCCATTAACCTTCAGGATGCAATAAAAAGCAATAAAATGTGACACCAAAACAGAATGGATAACAGTGGACAACACCAACAAAATAGGAGGTTGCAAAGTGATAGCCATTTTCATGCTATTGAAAGTTTCCTAGGTTTTAAGGGTTGAAAGTAAAAATAAAGCCTAATAAAAATCAGATTTTCATTAACAATCTGCTTGACAACATTACATTGGGACACATGCAGTACAACTTCAAGTAAATGTTATTCTTTCTCAAGGTTTAGAGAACAGTAAGATGAGTGAGGTTCCCTGAACGGGAAACAGAAAGAGCGCCTGACGTTAGGAGGAATGCCCCTAAGCCTGCAAGCTCTGCAATGAGTAGGTGGAAATGAGATACAGAGGACCACTATATGTACATTTCTCTGTAAATCTTCTTTCCTTATCCCAAGCAAAGCACATTAGAAGCGGGAGGACTGCACTCTTCCTATCCACTTTCAGAGCAATTCTGCAATTAAGACACCAGCAGGAATGATTATGCTTAATGCTTCATAGTTTCAAGAGAAAGAAAAGAGAAAGCATGTTTTCTTGAGCACAATTCTCCATGCCTCTCATACACAGGGACAAGCAAAATGGCCTGAAGTAATTAATGTCACTGCATTTAATCACTGCTGTGTTATCACCACTCTTACAGTGAGAATTCAGAAACTTCTTTTTGCCCCAAAGGCTTTACTAGATCTAGAAGAGACTGAGCACCGCAGGAGTCTGGCCAATAGCCCGGAGGTGTAAAGTGCTGTTTCAGTTCTAAACTCTAGCATTTAGTTTTGCTTGCTGCAATGCTGCAAAATCTGCTTTAGCTGTGAAGTGACTTTCAACATGGGAACTTTTACTCAGGAACCACGAGATGGCACCACAAGGAGTCACACCACCTGTTTCATTATCAGCAACTATGATCTTGCTCATTTATATAATTAATACAGCAATTGAGCAGGATTGTTTCTTTTTCAGGCAGTACTACAGGATTACAAGTGGATTTCTGCTCAGTGACTTTTCTATTCCTATAAAGCTGAGCAGCCGATGTTTAGACTGATCCATTTCAAACAGCTGTTTAAAACCCAGCTGAAACAGACACAACATAGATCAATATATTAAAAGGTGATCAGTGACCACAGGTATCAAATTCCAAGGTAATTTTAATCACATTTAGGAACTCTCATTCCCAGGCTGGCTCATTCAACTTGTCTTGCATGCCGCTTGCCCTGTTCCTTCCTCCCACCATTCAACTCCCCTGCCTACCCCAGTGCCCTGCCTGCCATCCCGCACTCCCCCGTTCCCGCACAGAGCTGCTGGCCAGGTGGACCTTCACTGCCTTCACCCACCTGGAGGTAAGAAAGGAGGGTCCCAAGCCCTAATGAGAGAGAGAGAAAATTAGTTTCTAGGGACCTTGGCAAGAAAAGAGGAACTCCAGGATCCTAAAGGGAACAATGAGCTGTATTTTCTGATGTCAGTCTGGCCGAGAGTCTGGCTGGAGGTTCCAGCCATCAAGTAGCTTTACTCTTCTGCCATAAGACAGCTTTCCACCCTCTGACATCATGGCAGATACAGGAGTATTTACCCCATAGCCTAAGAAGCCAATACATCCCACCAGAGCACAGCCTGGTGCGGTACGTGCTCTCAGACACACAACATGGAGCTACTAGACCCTCACAGCTGTCTTTCAATGCCCTTAAATAAGGGAGTACTTCTGGTCACTATAATTCACATCCCCTAGGCTATAATGCTGTTTCACTTTCCCACTTCCTATCAAGAACAAGATTTCTAGGTTCTCCCTGTGGATTCGAGAGGGCATGAAAGGATGGTATTAGAGCGTGGCATCATAAACTGCTTTGTGCACTTCTCTACTCAACCGCCAACGATCACCACGGAAACATCATCAAATACAGAAGCCATTAACACAACACCTAAAATAACACACCTCCAAATAAGCTTTCTAAAGCTCTATTCCTGCAGTAGTTTCATGGAATTTCTTTGCAAATTTGCAACCTGATCACAATTAAACTCCAACAGCTCACAGAGCAACTCCAATACCCTATATTCTGTGTAATAACAGCTCCATGCCCTAGCATAAAGATTCTATAGGACTGCTGAGAAAAAAATCGTTTAAAAAATATTTAGAATCTCTAAAAGCTGTGAATATTGTAGATAGAGCTGCTCAGATAAAACATTAAAACCACAGCTGGAGGTGGCTATGACTGTAAGCATTCTTGTCAACCTGTTTTTCTTAAGCAATTTGACCTAAAAATTACTGCACTTGCAAAAAGAATATGGGTCAGACATCTTTAGCCTAAGACTTTATTTAGCAACCCAAATAAGATGGGCTTTTCATCCATTATCCGAGTGTGCTGAACCGCTCTGCATCAACTTTATCATGTTATCAGTGCACACTCTCAGCAAGATTCAGATAAGCCTTAAGTTACATATCATAGCTGTAGTTTGAAAACAATTAGCAGGTGCTGTTGTCTATGTGTGAATAAGGCACAGTCCAAACTTACCCTTTTAGAAGAAATGCTCATTTTTTCAGAAGCCATCCGTAAAATACACCATAGACAAATGTTTGCCCTGTTTCTTTGCTTGGTTACAGAAGATAATAGAAATACTGATGAATTTTTAAAGAGCTTGAAACATTGTGGTTTTTATTTCTAGGGTTAAGAAAATATGAATGTGACAGATCAGTGAAACAAGCTACCTATTAAAAAATGCAATTATTGCTTACACAAACTACTAATGGCAGCCTTTGTCCTTTGGACTCAAGTCACTCTTTAATACCTGGGTCTTCAAGTACTATTTACATAAAATTAAAAAAAAATGTTGTGATTGATAGAATGTGTGTAAATTTGTTGTAAACATCGACATCAAAGAAAACCAGAAGGCCTCCTAGCTCAGAAATTGCCAGGTTTGCCACTCAGCAAGTTGTGTCAATGGAGCCAAGTATCTCACCTTCCTCTCAAGCACTTACTTTCAGGAAGCATATGCAGTACCGAAACACCCAAATTCAGTCAAATTTGATTTGGCTTTTCAAGTGAATACTCAGATATGTTTATTTGGGTTTCATTTTGGTTTGGATTTCAAAGTTCAATTGGCTCCTGATTAATATGGTTTAAGAGAGTAATGTGCTGATAAGTATCTTTAGCAATCTAAGATTGCTGTTCTCCAAAACATAAGTCAAAAAATCTGATACATATTTCCAAAAATTTACCATTTCTATGCATAAATAGGAAATGACAAATTTAAAATTTGTTGAAAACTTGCTCTACCTCTACAAAGATGATTTCAATGAAGTTCACTGAAACCCAGGTTTCCTGACAGCTTTCTCATCTGACTGCTCAGAAGCCCATCAAGCCAGGTTGCTGAGGATACAACATTTCCAAGGCTGGGGAACCCAGTGCTTCCAGTATTTGCAGCTGCCTAGGCCGTCCACGTGCATGCTTTCTGGCTTCAACAGACAGCAGCTTAAGACAGAAAGACAGCAACCTGAAGGAACTCAACAATGAAAAGGCTTTTCTTCTACAGGGAATTCCAAACTTTTGGGGGTTCTTTTTTAAGAATGAAATGAAATTTTAAAAACCAAACTGGTCTTCCTCTTGTGGATACTTTTGCTTCCATTCACACTGAATTCTTCTGCTACTTAACAACCCATGAGTAACAAGCAAATCCGGAGAACTCTCCACTATGGCTGTGAGGAAGATGACAGCACTTAGCATGGTTCATTCTTTACAGGCATCCACAGGCACCGCTTGAATTAGAGTGGAACAGATCTGGGCATGTCTCTGTACGCTGTGCAAGACCAGCAAAACCAAACCAGAACGAATCATATCAGACGCAGCCTCATGCACCTTTTTCTCATTTCTTTAACTCGTATCCTCATAGAAGTATTTCTGCATTTTTGCTATCAATAGCAAAACTGCAATCCCATACAGACCCAAGAACTGCTCACATAAGAAAAATCCAGCTGCTGGTTATGTATTAATGCAATATATGAGTTTAAATATATTTTCCATCAGGTCTCTCCCATGCTTTGTCAACTCTTTTCTAATATGACTAATCTATTTTGTTAAGACCATTAAGATGCTTTCTTGTCCGTGTTGAAAAACAGTAGTTGTACCCAGAAAGACTAAAATAAAACAGTATTGCTCCAGGACAGTCACAGGGTCAAAACCACTACCTATTCATATACAGAGAACCTATTCCTAGAAAACAACAACAAAAAAAGATTTAATTTTCACTGGATGAATAAAATACTCAGAAACAAAGTGAGATGGTAAAATGAAAGAATGATAAAGAAGAAAGAAAAAAAACATTACAAACAAACATATAATTTTTAAACTTCATTTAGTCTTGAGCAGAATCTTAACATACACTTCCTAACAGATACCACTGGAGTTATCAAGTGATCTTACATAAGAAGCCAAGATCACACCATGGTTTTACAAGAGCAAATAGCTGGAGGCTGTGAAAATCCCATCACTAAAAAGGGTAAGAAAATGCATCTGGCTTATTATATTCAGAAATGTAGTATGAAAATCAGCCATGAATTAATTTATACCATCTGAGACAAAAACTAGAGGAAAAATAACTGGATGACAGTAACGTAAGCATCTGTATTGTTCTTTGCCCTGTTCTGTGTTTATTAAACAATTTTCAGAAGGATCAGTTTCTGCTGTTGTTGACTGCAAGCAAGATTTTTCACAAGACTTAGAAAGACTAACAGCTTGTGTAGGTTTTTGGAAACACGGGATGTATAACCTTTGCTCCAAGTAACGGAACCTCGTATCTCAAAAGCTTTTTAAAGTTCTACACTACTAAATACAGAGTAAATACATTCTAGCATTTTCTTTATTCTCCTGAGGGTGAAGCGCTCTGCTTGCATATGGGTGGATATATGAATTCTTCATTAATGATCAACTCTTTAGCTGGCACTAATTAGTTTCAACTATCCAGCTATGCACTCGACGGGCACAAGTTACTTCACAATTCTGCACCATCAGTGCTAGGAAATTAAAACAGTATCAGTAAATGTTGTGTTGAACAATAGTGACCAACTACCTGATGCAGTTACCACTAGAGGCAATGAGGGTCTCTCCAATGACCCCAAAGGCATATAGAGGGGTAATGTAATGACACAAATAATCTCCCACCAATAGTAAGAAACAAAATCAACAAAAGAGAAAAACAACATTCCAGTCAATTTACTTAACACAGGCCTGTGCTGCTGTGCTGTGAAATACCAACCCCACATAGGGAGTCCTGAAGCACAGATGCAGAAGTAATTTGCAATCTGTATACTTCAAGGGTATCAATTTAGTCGATCCCTGGGTAGCAGCAATAAGGTCTTTTGCTTTAAATACCTCAGGTTAAATTTGTACCTGGGCAGAAAAACATTTGGGAAAACATATAAAAGAGGAGAGGAAGGGTAGTTAGTCAAGACAGGCTCTGTGCAGAAGAAACTTGACACGAGCATGTATTATACTCAGTATGATGGCACCAAAGTGCACAACTCCAAACTTTGGCCAACAAACTCTTCATTCTGTTCTAATTCACAGAAATTTAATTAAGCCATAGATTTAAGCACCTTAAACATGCCTTGAGACATACTTTCAACGAAAAACAGCTTTCAGATACAGAAACTATTATCCTCAGAAACATCTAACAAGGCCAAAAAGATGTAACCACAACCATGAATCTAACAAACCTAAAAACCACATCCCTTGACACTTTAAAAAGAATATGTCAGAAGCTAAATCTAGCCTGCAATTGGAATAATTTACAGATAAAACCTGTCTTTTATATCAGATGTGTTTTCTCCGTTAAAAGGTTCAATACATCTTCTATTAGGACAGAGTCAGATTTATTATTCATGGTGTATGTTGCATGCATATAACCAAGTTTTCCATAAGCACTTTGATAGACGTGAAATTTCTCTGAAAGATCTAAACTACTTTCTTCTAAGCAAGGCAGAGATACAACTTGCAGTAATTGCTAGTCTTACCACCACTCCTCTTGAAGAAAGAAATATCATTACTTTAGGACATATAAGAAACACATAGCTTTCAGTCCTGTATTAGATGCTATTGAAAAGGGGGAAAAAAAGAAAAAGAAAAAGAAAAAACCCACAAGCAACCAACAAAAAATCCTACCAAACCAGAAACAGAAGAAAAAGAGCATTTACTGCTTAGAAGGGAAACAACAGCAGAATGTGTCACAGCAGTTCTAGTCGAAGTGATTAGAAAGGGCAAAGCAAGTGCTCTCTTGTGGCAGCCAGCACTGGTAACAATGGCTTGCTAGGTTACAAGAGTAAACAGTCCAAGGGAAATAGCCATAGAATACAAAAAAATAACAATATAGAGAAGCCTTTTATTTCTGTAAGATGCCACTAAGGCATTAACACAGCCACATGAATCTGACGCACAAAAGTTGGAGACTCTTCATCTATGGACTACCTATACTCTTATGACCCAACTCCATGTTGAAGACCAGATCTTCCGTTATAGCATTTGCCAGATTTCCCCACTCGCTTCAATAGGAATACAGCAATCTCCATTGATAGAGGTCTTGACCATTAAGGGCTAGCTGTTCCAAACCAACTCTTCACAGTCATAATGCAATTACAGGATTCTGCGGCAACTGGAGCCCTCATGGGCCTTGCTAGAGCTTGGATTCTGTACAATGAACCCACTAGTAAGCTAACCCTAGAAAAGTGGAGAAAGAGCACAGGATTGCTTTGCCCCAACCCAAACAGGCCATTTGGAAAGACATTCCAGACTGTGAACTGCTTAGCCAGCTCCAAGTGTGAGCAGAACACACACAGGTGTGTCTGAATCTTTCTGTATAGATGTGTCACAATATCTTTTCATTTCCTAGGCTAGTTTCCATAAACTACCACAGGATTTCAGAAGTATGGCTTTAATAATTCCTCTTTGACAATCTGGGCTACACCCAGCATTCAGCTTAAGAAGCATAATGGCAACTGCTAAATCTAGGATGGGCAATTCTGCTTCAGAACTAGATAGATAAAACCACTACTCAACACTTAAGAGTTGCTGTAGCATGTGAAGAGGAAGTGTTCTTCCTTCTGCTATTATTCTCTAAATTGAAATGTAAAATATTTAAAATGGAAAGCATTTCTCTTTCTCAAATAGATACCAAATACAGTAACACCTGCATATAACATTCATATATATGCAAAAATTATAGCTTTCTGGATAAATAACATTCCTTATTCCCTTCACAACTACCATAGCCTTTTTTTTTTAATCTAACGGGAATATAAACTTGAAGGAGTATGACATAGTTAGCAGATAAACATTTCCCAGAGGTATGAACTAATAATCTTAAAAAAAACCCACATACTTACACAGCACCTTGCCCTTCATAAGAAATAATTCCCTCAGTGTATCTTTCTAACAAAAGGTTAGAACAGAATTAAAGGCAACTAAGTAACAACCCACCAAATTACCACTCCTCAGATCATAGGCTGGTGGTTAATTGATTTCAATTTGTAGCTTTCTGTTACCATAAAAATGCATATTCATGTATTCACACAATGAATTTAGCAGAGCTGGTAGCTGGAGAACCAACCTAGGACTGATGATTACAGAAACAACTGCCCTTAAAGTCAGTGCAGGGGGAAACCTTCCTGTTAAAAAGTTTTTATTGTGTTTACAAAGTGGCTTCATGAACTCTTCAGTGAGAATGTTATGTAAGCCATTCCCTGTTAACCGTCCCCCTCATTCCCACTCCCCAATCAATCCCATCAATTACACTGCTACAGCTGGCCATTTCATTGTGGAAAATAACAACAATTGGGTTGGGTTTTTTCTGTTAAATCAGAATGAGTTCCCTGATTTGCATTTCCACAAGCGAGGGAGCTGAGTGGGCTAGAGCAGGGAACTCGGGGAGGAAAGAAATGGCATGGTGGGCCCTAAATTTGCACTCTCTGCTTGTGAAACAATGAGTTTAGTGAACGTGTATGACTTCTTCAAACCATGAAACAGATCATTACAACTGAAAGATTAGATGTTTTTCCTGTATCGTCTTTTGCAAATGAAGCTAATTTAGTTTTATTTAGTTTGCATAAATTAGTACTTAGAAAAGGCCAGATCCTCAGTAGGGATATAATAAATTGTAATCAGCTTTTGTCTGGCATCTCTCAAATTAGTGATTTACAACAAGAATCTTCTCTGAGTAGACAGACTGTGTTGACGCTAAGTGACACAAAAGACCATTATCAAACAATCACGGAGTTTATATGAGTAAAGAGGATGTCTGCTTTCTTGACTTCTTTATAAATTTAATTAAGCTGCATTGTCATTCAATCAAAGTTATGCAGGAAAAATTTGTGGATCACTTTCTAACTTTGGTGTGATAGCAAATTCATTAACAAATTAAAGTACTGCAGACTGGATGGAAACTGGAACAGATGGCCAGTCTGCAGGAGCTCAGGAAGGTATGAGCCACTTAAAGGGCTCATTTGTAAAAGCCATTTTGAAAAGTAGCCCATCTGCAGGACAACTAATAACCCAGTGAGAATTTCTTTTCATGATAAAATGCTTTTAACTCTATGTCCTTGCCTAGTTTTCTTTTGTGGATAGATTTCTGTAAAAGTCAGACTGACCATAATAGAACAGTCATAACAAAGCAAGACTGGCTGTTCTGGGCAGATGCTAGTAAATACAGTGCTAGTGTGAGTCATTTTCCCCAGAAGTGATATGTGAAGCTCAACAAAGTTATTTCTCTGTCATTATTCTGGTGAAGAGGCACACATAACTAACTTGGGAACTGAGGAAGAGGGCAGTGAGCGGGGGAACACTATTCGTAGAATCTTTTATTATCATGACAAACTAAGGAATGCATTCAAGTAGAGTTTGCATGGTTGCCTGTTAAAAATATTAACATTTTCCCTGTAACATAACAATGCTTGGTCTGAGATTACTGAAAATAGAGGTTTGGAGCCTCATTATGACATCTTTATACTCCCTTTCCACAATACAGGCATCCCTTACATAAGTTAAAACATGACCGTGTGACAGACAGGAACCAGGACTGCATATACTGGGACAGAAATCTGAATTATGAATAACCACTGTGGTATTTTAAATGGTAAAGAAGAGTGGAGTTACTGACAGTTTAACAAAACTCACACTACTAAATTTCTCTGACCACAGATCAATAAACAAGCACATATACTGCTCACTGAGCAAGACCTAATTCAGAGAAAAGCAATTAAGATTGATACCCTGAAAAACTCAGGAACATGTTCATTAGCCAAGAAACATTCTAACAATGTCTCTGCTATGAATTATCAGAGGACTAGCTTGCACCCCAAGCCTATCAGTTTGAGGGCTGACATAAAACACAATTAAAACACCTGAACTTTTCTCTTTCAAAAAATAGGCTTCTCAACCTTCTTTTGAATTGTGGAATGGCTCAGCTATTTCTAAATGCCATTGAATCAAATCCAGTGAAACTTCTAAAAAAGACTGACAGCAACCTTCACCATCGTTTCCTGAGCGTGTTTTGGTTTTCTTTTTTCCTCTTAACAAGGCTTGATCTCACTGTCTGGCTGAAAATTAATCCGCTTTCACCAAGTACCAAACTAATGCTTGCTGCATTAATACACTGTAAATCCTCAAGGTATAAGTTACACACGATTTAGTATAAAAGGTAAGCACAGGGCTTTCTTTTCACTACAGCTGTTACCAGGAAGGCAAGTAGAATACAGGTAAGTTTTCATCAGATCCTGATCTAGAAATCTTTTTTCAAATTGCAAACACTTTATGTGATGACTTGTTTCTGAAAAATAGATTATCCTTTGCTCTTTCTATCTCTTGCTCCTTTCTTTCTCCTTAAAGATAGAAAACATTTTCTGTACAGAAACTTAGATAGAAGTATTTCATTGAAAGTGGTATTGTATTCTGCTATTACTATTCCACAAAGATTGCTGACATGCCATTTCAGTCACTTAGGAAAATCAAACTCCTTTAACAATAAACATATGGATAGATAATGGCTTTATCCTATGATGTTCTCACTGATGTTTCTGAAAGCCTGTTATTATAGAACGACTTGAGGATAATGTGAAGATTCAATTTCTCCCTGTTTCTATAAAAATTTCCTGTTGAAAATGACCATACATGTTTCTTCAGGATAGATATATTCTTTTGCTTTATCCACAGGATGAAGACAGTTAATTGTTACGTGCTTTTATTTTGCTGGAAAGCAATTTGTTGCAATAGCTGTCAGCTCACCAATATCACTATAGCAGTGGAAAGAGAAGAATGTGAATTCTGTATTACAGTGAATGCCACGTGGTGCTCAGGATACTGCTTCACAAGGGTGAGAATCTTAAATTTCATTTCAGGCACTGTAATTAAATATTCCAAGTGATGTATAAATAACCCATTTCTCCAGTCCATAACGAACACATAAGCAGGATGAGCCTTGTGAAAGAACAGCCTGAGTAACTGCTGTGCTATTTAACAGGAAAGCAGATACACAGCCAATCTGAACCAAAAAGGGAAGAGTGAAAAGATGCTAGCAAAATTCAGATCTTTAACTGGCTGTATGCATTATATTTATAATGTGTAAACAGAGTTGAAAGTATTACAATATGGATTTCTGCCTTGTGTTCAGTTTGTGGTTGTAAATGGATACAATAAAGCAGTCATTAATATGTAGACTCCTCTACTTTTCCAAATGATTTAAAGAATCAAGCTATTGACCTGCAAGATTGTCTGGTGATGATATGACACAAATTTGCCGTATCGGTCCTCCTGCAATGAGAAATCTTAGGCTCTAGGTGAAATTAGAAGAATCTGATCCAAATTCTTTTGATCTCAGT
Organism: Rhinoptilus africanus; assembly: GCA_013400135.1. Classification (NCBI taxonomy): domain Eukaryota; kingdom Metazoa; phylum Chordata; class Aves; order Charadriiformes; family Glareolidae; genus Rhinoptilus; species Rhinoptilus africanus. The sequence continues at coordinate 247,544 of VXBO01014499.1, forward strand.
GGGATTTTCCCACTGGTTTAATTAATTCTCACACCAGGTCCTTTATTTTATGAAAATTTGGCATTCTACCCCGTAACAAACTTCAAAATAGGTATTTCTTTCTTGTAATTTTCAGGATCCAGTATATAAATATCCACCAGTATCATCTGTTCAGCAAACATGTACCTTCAAGGAGGTTGTGTATGAAACAGTGAAGCTCCCTGGCTGTGGTGATCATCCCGAATCTTTTTATTCGTACCCAGTAGCTACAGAATGCCATTGTGAGACCTGCGACACTGACAGCACTGACTGCACTGTGAGGGGACTGGGGCCATCCTACTGTTCCTTCAGTCAGAATGGAAATAACCAGTGAGGGGTGCCTGAGATGGAAATTTGGCTTTAAATGTTCACTTCTAAATAAAGGTACTGATCGGGATTAAGTGGAAGATAATAGGCAAGGCTATTTAGAAACTGCCAAGATTGAAACAAAGATTTTTTAAGGCCAAAATGGAGAGCTACTGACTAAACTTCTCTTCGGGCCTTCCCTACTTATCCCATCAGTTTCCTTAAAATCATTTTCATAGGTCTATAGAATGCTGCTTCCAATTTTTTCTGCCCTTGCCTCTTCTTCTCCTCTATTACACCTTCATTCTTTATATTCCTGTATTTCCACAGCCTAGTTCACTTAGTTTATTCTATGCTATACTACACTTTCAAAAAGTTCCCAAGTTCCATGTCTTTATTATCCCTTGCTTTCCATCTCTCCTCAGAACGCACTTATTTTAAAAAGCCTTGCTGCACTCATTTTCTTACAACCAAAATCTGTGCCCTCACTTACTATTAATTGGGCTGTAAACCTCTCTCAGGTGAGACCCTGACTTCTTTTTGGCAAAATTTCATAGAGCCATTATGCTCTGTAAATAATAACAGCATGTTTAATTAAGAGCCAAAATCTGTATTCAAATGTTGAATATCACCTGAATCCTTATGCTTTTTCAGGAAGGCTTATTAGATCAGGCTCTGCGCCACAGTAACACAAAGAACATGAACTCTAGCTCATGCCTGGATAACTTGAAAAAAGAATTATCAGCTGTCTACTTTCACCTGAGTAAACATATCCTAAGTCAGTTAAACAAGTTGGAAAATTTTTGCCACCGATCAGAAATACTGGATTTCCTCTCATTATGCAACAGAATGTAGTAATGGGAATTTTTTTTAACACATTTAACATAGGAGTCTCAAAAATTATTTAGGGATGAGTCCAGAGGCACCTGACCCCAGTAGTGCAAACATGAAATAGTTCACAGTAGTCAATTCTGAGAATGGAAGTTCATAGAGTTCTGCAGCAACCCAATTCTGGAATGGCCAATATGAAGTCAGGATGGTTTGGAAGCAAGCTGGAGGATTGACTGAATCAGAATGGAAAATTATTTCACATTATGGGGAAGATTATCTGAAATCTACAGAATAAACTCCTATCCGAAAAATGAAAAGACACTGTTCTTCATCAGAAACAATCACCTACACAAACACAGAATGGAGAGCAACTCGTTCAGCACCAAAGACTTGGAGGTTATACAAGCTAGGTATGACTCAACGCTATCATGCTGCTGTAGAAAAGGGGGAATGTAAGGAGTAGAGCCTACAAGACACAACCTACTTCCACCACTCAGTTCAACGTGTTAAGGGCCTCAGCTGTTATTTCCAGCTTTGGATACAGAACTTCAAGGTGTTGAAAATCTGGAGGAAATCCACAGAGGAATAATAAGAGTGGAGAGAGGCCTAAAAAACGCCTTAGGAGAAAAAGATTTAAATAAGTGTGGTTGTTTTGCTCATGGGAGGTAACACTTAGGGAGAGAAATTAGTGAAACCTTTTACATGCTTGAAGACTGTTACAAAGAGAAAAGTAACAGTCAGTTCTCCATGTTCATAATGAACAGAACAATTAATGAAAGATTCAGAGTAGTCACTAGCAAATCTTCTGACAGATAGAGACAGCTAGACACTGAAATAAATTTTCAAGGGGTTAGGGAAGGAGGGAAGGAAGGAAGGGAGGGAGGGAGGGAGGGAGGGAATGGGGTCTGTGGAGTAGTGACCACTACAGGTCTTCAAGAACACATTAGAACCTGTTAGAAAAGACAGAGAGAAAGCTAATTTGCCATGAGGCAAGGAAATGAAGTAGATGACCTCTTGAGGTTGTGTGGCATGTCTGCTTTGGAGACACTTACAGGCATATTTATTTAAAGGGAATTTGTCTGTTACTCTGGATCTCTCTTATAATAGACAATAGATATTTTAAATTATTTTATTTTTAGCTTTTGTACTGAAAGATATTAGTTCTCTTGATTTTATTTATAAGATTAATCCACAAGGACATTTTCTTTCATCTAGTGGAGTTTTAAAAGCAGTAAAGTAATAAGTAAATCAAATTGCCTCTCACACGTTTCTATTTTAAACACAAGTTAACTTTGGTTAAAACTAAGCATATTATTTGTATAAGGAATTATTCCATTCTGGATGAGAGAATTTTGAATTAAAATTGCAAAACAGAGTACCTTGTGGTAAAAAAGGATGGGAAAAGATACGTTTTCAAAATAGATCTGTAAAAACCTGTATTGTCTGTTTTGCATTTTGGAATAATAAAAATAACTCTGTTCCACTTCTGTTCTGTATGTCTTAACATGCCAACTAAAAAACTTGAGAGTCCAACTGCCCACTTCAAATCAAACATTTTCTTCCCCCCTCAGAATTTTTATCATGTAACTAATACACCCATCAGAGCCATATTTGCATTATGTGGCCAAATCACATGAAATAAAAGACTGGTATATTTTGGCCTGATCCAGTAATGTGATGATTAAGCCTAGTTGTAATACAAAAGAACTGTGGATGAGAAGAAAGTTTATCATTAATATTTTATTTAAACTGTAGGAATTAGAACCTCTCCAGAGCTGTGTCCACATCTCTGTCACAGATTAGCGTGCATGTGAAAACAAAAATCATACAGCTGTCATTTCTTCCATCAGACAAATCACAGAATCATGGAATTTCAGAGTTGGAAGAAACCTCTAGAGATCATGCTAAAGCAGGAAGCCCCCTTGCTAAAGCAGGAAAATACATCACCCATTTTCATTTTGCAAACAAATCTTTTCAGAACCTCAAATCTAAACCAGTAACTAATGTAGTCAAAAGATTGTTGAGGTTAATATCAGAATGCTAGCAAAAAAAATACTGATCACGCATCGCTACAAGCTTCCAGACTCTCACACATCTTAGGTGACAATGCTGAGACAAATACCAAAGATGCAAAGAAAANTAGGAGAAAAAGATTTAAATAAGTGTGGTTGTTTTGCTCATGGGAGGTAACACTTAGGGAGAGAAATTAGTGAAACCTTTTACATGCTTGAAGACTGTTACAAAGAGAAAAGTAACAGTCAGTTCTCCATGTTCATAATGAACAGAACAATTAATGAAAGATTCAGAGTAGTCACTAGCAAATCTTCTGAAAGATAGAGACAGCTAGACACTGAAATAAATTTTCAAGGGGTTAGGGAAGGAGGGAAGGAAGGAAGGGAGGG
>VXBO01014499.1:254485-280097 GCA_013400135.1 Rhinoptilus africanus
TATAGAAAACAAGACAGGAGCAGGGTTAGAGAAAGGACATACTTTCAAGAAAACAAATGTCAGTGTTTCATTATGTGTAGGTGGGGAAGAGAAAGAATTAGCTAGCTGTGCCTCACAGTCATTAACCATTAGTTTTCTTTCATGTAGCAACTCTGAGAGGCAAGAAGCAAAGTCTTCTTACTTCATGCTGATGANTTTATAGTTTCATTCAAAAATTATGCTATCTTTCATTATCTCCTTCTCTCATTATACAGTATTGGCAAGTCATAATACTTTTGTGAATGCTGTGGGAATTCCCAGTTAAAATAATATGATAATGAAGAAATACATTAAGAAGTTAGAAAGAAAACTTTTGTTTCTGACACTGTCAAAATTTATGTCACAGTCAGGCAAAGGGTTATGGATCAGGTTTATGCCCTGGTAACACTTGCATTTTTGAACAGGCACTTAGAATCAGCAGCAGCTGAGTAACACAAAAGTAGTGCATGCACTTCAACCAGACCAGTAATCAAGAAATAATAAGTCAGCTTAAAATTACTTCTTCCTCCACTTCCAAACAGTACCAAAGACAGCTCTGCTAAGCAATGGATCTGGCACAATCAGTTAAATTTCTTTCCTATATTATTTCTCCTTTTCAAACAAATATTAGAATCTTCATGAGAATTCTAAATCACATTTAAGCTAATGTTTTAGATGGGAGACTGATTTATACCATCAGTGTGAATGGATATGAACTTTACCAAACTGCCTTTGTTTACACAGTCTAGCCTCAAGACAAGTAGATCCTCATCTACGAGTATCTGGATATGTTCATATACTTGGATTATTATGTCTGGAACTCAAAACCACTTTACACTGTGATGCTTAGTTCAGGGACAATAACCAAATCTATTCCTCTCTATGCACAATCTAGTTACTTAGTATTCATTATTCAGCATGTATGACGCATGGAAGACTGTCATTGTACTAAGCATTTCTCTAAGCAGATTGTAGAAACCTTGTCAAATTCCAATATCCAGATAAGAAATTAATTGGAGACAATGAAGATGCAGCAGTTTGACAAAGACTGAGTTTACCTCAACATAAACCCCAGACATCACCTCTAAGAACAAGCACTGTAGTTAATAGAAAGTGTATTGTCTGAAGTGGTCTTCTAGACTAAGAATATTTATTTTCATCTATTTAACACTATAATATTTTAGAATATTTATTTTAAGACTGTTAGTATAGCTAGTGAGATTACAGTGTATTCTGATACAGCATCTGAAGAATATCTGTTTATTTTTGCTTGTACTGTGCAGACCAATATTGCTTTAATAATCAAAAATAAACTAGCATGAGAGCAAGCCTGGGAATGAACAACATTATGTCAGAATAACTAAGCCTCAGTTATGAATTTCAATGCTTCAGGGGCTAAATACTCAAGGGTTTGTGATGCCCTTAAATAATTGAGTCTACGTCCTTTCAGTAGATGGTTGATCCATTAAATATTCACTAACACTTTGAAAACTGGAATAGTGTCAGATATCAAATTAGAAAATTTCCTTTTAATGTCACTCTTGAGTTAATTTCTGTCATATTATTTCAGGTTATTTACCACATGTCAAACTAGGTAATATTAATAGCACAAAAAAGGATCTTCTCTTTCTTGAAAGAAACAAGCAATTCTGCTTTTGACATACACAGCCCCATTGACTTCAAAACAGGAAAAGTGACATGCCCAAGGATACGGCAATCGATAAGGGAGACTTTAGGACCTCCTGACTTCTCACTCCAGCAAAACTACATAAAAACACAGTTTGAAGCATTATAGAATTGGTAATATCACTATACTACACCAGTTTATTAAAAATGTATCCTCGTACTTGAGCTCAAAATAAAATAAAAGCTTTTTGCCCATGACAAAAGGAAGAAAAAAAGGCATAAGTGTCAAACTGTAACTCTACTACTAGATGAAAAGAGCCTAATGTAGACCTGCCAAGTTTCAAAAACAGACAACTGAACTGGGAAATCCCTTCAGTCTTGGTATGACATCACTACATAAATCCTTGTTATGTTATATGGCTCCAAAACCATTATGCAAACAGCTGTTCAAAAGCACTGAAACAAGACCTTTCTCACATCAGGAACTTTGTGTCATAATTGGATTCTCCTGCTTGAAATATGTTACCTTCTCCCAGTGAACATGTCTGTGCTAGGCAAAGGATTTCCTGCTTACATCAGCTGATTTTTAATGAGAAATCCATGCAGTTTAGCCCTTTCAATTGGTGAGTTATTTCCAAGTAGATGTTGATAACTGTTTTGTTTGCAATGGATAATGCCACCCAACAACACTACAAAGCAAGATGACTTAGTCACATTTCTTCCTCATATCAGTGAGGAGACACAGTAAGGGACCTATTTTCCCAATACATTCCAACTATTGTGTGAGTAATGACATGGCAATAAATATTGCTAGCCTGTTTGTGACTAGGACTTATTACTGTGAACCTGGACATGCTGCAGAACATTTGACAATCTAAATTTATGTCAGTGAAAACAAAGAAACTAAAAACAATAGAGATCTAACAGGTGAAACAAATTTAGTAGTATCACAGTGGCACAAAACAAAAGACCCTCAGATATTGCAAAAAAATGAGGGAAGAAATCAATCACAGAATCAAAAATGTTACTAGCAGGAATTAATTGCATAATTCTCTCTAGTCAAGCATTCCCTTCCTTGCAACCTGGTTTGACAGGTTTCCTTCTACAGGGAAAGCCTAAGATGTCTGAAAGAGGGGTATTCAAGAAAGAGATATTTCTAACTCATTGTAAATTTCACATCAGTAGATTTATACAGTTGGAGACCAATGTACAGCACAAGCTTCTTCTCAAAACAAAAGAAGGGATAAAGGAAACTGTAAACTTGCTGAATTAAACAGAAATGGATCATGTCATTGGACCCAAGCCTCACAAAGAGACTTTTCATTGTTTATCAACTGTTACGCAGTTTAATGACTGGTTCTGATGACAATTACTGCATCTCTAACTCAACGGGTATGGACATTGTTAAGGGAAAAATATATCACGCTGGATCCAACAGCCCAAGGAGACGAGGCTTCTGCAGCTCCATACCCCAGGTCCAACCAGCAGTGAGGCTGAAAACATACACCATATGCACAGAGAACACATATATACATTATATTACATACATATATGGCTGGCCACACAGATCAGCTCCCCAGTGGCTGGCGCTTGATTTTATTCACTCCAGGACCTCCAGTCGCTGGCACCCAGGCACATGGGCCTTCTAGAAGACAGGACAGACCGTGCTGATGAGGTGCAAGGCATAGCCAGACAAGCATACCAACCAGCAAGCTGTTTACACCAGACTAGATCTTTTTATCTGCTTATCTTTTCCCATACTTATTGCTCCCCAAATCACCTAAATCTCTACCTACCTTTGATTCTTCCCCTAAACTTTCCATAATTAATCCTGTGCAATCACAAAATACTCTTCCCCTACATCCCATAATGTGTCACATATCCCTAAGTAGCGACCTCTCCCGGTCTAAAAGGTGCTCCAGTACTGATTCATCTTGATGGTGTTTTATACTTGGAAACTGGGGCTGAGGGTGACAGTCCTAGGGAGGGCCCAGGCAGGGGCATTGCTTCCTCCGAGTCCTTAATTTGGGTTCCTGCTGTGTCTTTGTGTCTCTGGGATCCTCTGGTCTTACAGAGATGAGTCTTTGATGGGCTGGCAGCTCTCCTGTGATGAGCCTGGTGGTAGCAGAGGAGAGCATTACTTTGGCACCCCTACCCACAACTGTCTCTCTGTGCTCCTCTCTGGGTGTGCAGAGAGGCTTCTATCATGTAACATAACAAACATTAGCCAATAACACAGCTGAGTATTTATGAAACATCAGTTTATGCTGGTCACACTTACTCAGAAGTCAAATTAAAAATGCTAGATATCATCTGTTTGTTAAACACAGGGATATGTACAGTCTCTCTCATGAAGCCAACTGTCATTTCCATCTAGGTCTCATTAGGTTTGAACCACACAATGCTTTAATTGTTTAGCAAAAGTCCAACAGAAGAATAGTCTTTCTTTGGCATCCATTTAATGCATCAAGGATTGCCAGCCAGATAAATCTTACTGCCCTTTCAGTCACTTAATTGATGCTCAGGATTTCAGGATGTGTAACTCTTTTAAAGGCTTTTACATAAAAATAAAAATAATAATAATTTTAAAAGCCCTACTTATTTGAGTATTTTACATTTGTATTTAGAAGTTTTAATGAAAAAGCTGCTTTCCTCTTCTTTTCCTTACCACGTTTTCTGGCTACTGACAGTAGCAGAGAGAGAGAGTCACTCTTGCACATTTTCAATCCTGACATTGCTAACTCTTATATTTTCCAAAGTCTTTTGAAGAGCAATTCTAGTCACTTTTTCACGTCAGTAACTCTGTTCCCATGATGAAACTCTTTTCACATGATAAACACGTAAAATTGCAAGTACTTTTCCAAATTTTGTGCATAGTGTTACACTCACCTTATTTAAGTTTGCAGATTCAATGATTCAGTATGCATATATCCAGTTGCTCAGTAGTTTTGCTCTAAGACTAACTGGATGCATTCTCTCTTTTGGTCACACATAATGGCACACACAAGTTTCAAAGTCAAATTTTCAGTAATTGATAAAGGTCAGTGATGTTAGATACTAAGAACCATCAGTAGTCTTCTTGTGCTTAAGATGTTAAGTGGATGTTCTCAATACTGCCTTTGACTCAAATGCACAACAGCACGTGTCTTTTTTAAAGTCCTCAGCTGAGGGACACATGGCAAAAGCTAGTTAGCGCACTGCATAACTATGAAATGCTCAAATTCTGCAGTGAGAACAGCATAAAAAACTTCTCAAGGACTTACAACTCTGGTTCTCTTCGGAAAAAACTATGTTACATGAATGAGTCCCTCCAGAACAGAAAAAGGCACCATAATGTCTATAAATAGCTGTCACTGATACTTTTAAATGCTTTTTTAGCTGTCTTTCCACCTCTGCTGAGCACAATGCTGAGTCTATTTTACTGCTCCTTGAGCAAGAATCAAAAAATATGAGAAAGAAATTGATATTGTGACAAGAAGAAATGCACATATGAGTAATGAAACTCACAAAGTCTGTTTTCAATGTAGAACAAAAGATAATTTCCCCTTTCACCTCTTCAGCTCAGACAGCCTCTGGCATTTATTGAGTTCAATGTTTTGATTTCAAGTAATGTTTTTCTTTGCCTGGATGAGAATGACCTTTATGTGGCACCTGCACTAAAGTAAAATTCATTGGGAAACCAAGGCCAGACAGATTTTCCTGGTGAACATTTCAAGTTTCCAAAACAAATCATGTTGTAATTCATTGTAACCAATACTTTCAGGAACGCTGCTTTAGTTATCTAAATTAAAATCTCCACAAGTCAGGTTTTCTAGATCTAATTTACTCTTTAGTACACTAGTGTCTCCTCAGATAGCTTAACAGAATAAGCTATGAGTCTGTGTAACAGTTGCCTGAAGTTAGGTTCTGAAATTCCACCTAACTTGTAAGACTTCCTGCATTTGAACAGTCCTTCCAAAATACATAATTATTTTATGAAACAGACAAACTCTAAATCACAAGTGGGCTTTTCAACATAAGAACCATTCTCATTTGCCTACATCGCATTAACAGACGCAATGAATTCATGCAAATCAAAGGTCTTGTGGCTTCCCATTATCTTTATGATACAAGTATCCTGAAGTCTATTCAACTCCAGTGTAATTTAAAAAACATTTCTGGGCTATGTCCCTTCCAGGAAGTTGAGAAGAGATGGAATGCTGCTTATGTGGGAATGCCTTGAAACCAAATATCTTCAGATGTTTGAAAATGAAGCACAAGACTTCGGAGTGAGGATTTATCCCTGAAACATCATCTACAGGACTGTATATGTTTTCCCAGGTGATACAAGTTCTGTCAAATTTCTATCACAGGCATCTATTTAGATGTTTTAGTTGTCCTAGCTTCCCACAAATGTGATATTTCTGGAAAACATAAAACATAGATACACAAAACTACAACTGTTAAGTGTAACCCTTAAGAAAGATAAAGCAGATAAATTTTAAAATTAGAAAAGCTGTGCTTTAATCAGTCTTAGCAGTTGTGCTGGGTCATCTAAATTAAGTAGCATAATTATTTTTCATCTGAAGAATGTTGGATCTCACAAAGAATCTTTTGGGCACCACTAAGCATGGGTACAAATATGAAGTTCCCTACGTATGATAATTCTCACATATAAATTAGAAGTTCAGACTCCTTGAACAGCAAGAAGTAATAATCAATTACTTAAACTTATTTTAAAAGATGATAAAACTAGCTCAGCATAGCTGACGCACATTCCCGGGGAGGGATGGGGTGAAAAAAAAAAAAAAATCAAATATACACACAGAAATTGAGTCTTCAAAACTTAAAAAAAAATACCATCAAATGATGTCAGAGAAGCATACAGAGAACAATAGAGACACCAGATACCAGGCACATCATACCACCTCAGCTGAGATGGCATTTCATATTCATAGAAACGGTATTTACCCATTTACCTACTTCCACTCAAGTGAGTGATGCAGTTATTGTGTACTAAGAATGCAACAGAAAGTCCATGGAGAATTAAGCATTGCTGTTTGATCTACCCTATAAATAAATACTTTCTGCAGACATTTATGTCACATAGGTACATCGGTGTATCATTGTGTATGTTTTAGCTGCAGAACTACCCAAGAATATGCCTTACCCCAGGTGACATTGTGCCACATTTGACAGAAGGAAAACCGAACGTTTATTTGTCAGTGATTATGTTAACATCAAATAGTAAAATGCATGGAAAAGTAATAATCTTCTGGGCTTCTTATAGATAACAGATTTATGAAGAATGCTGCTGCCTTGCTTGCTGATCTAACTATATCATTGCTTTTTGCAACCTTGTACTGACTGTCCCTTCTCTATTGCATTAACCATAAGCTATTTGCCATCACTTTCAGGCTCTTTAGGATTGATCCTTCCTACCCATCATCTCTCATCAAGTATTTTGAGGCCTCCAATCAAGTTATAGTGACCGCTTCCATCATCTAGTTGTTGTTAATTTTCCAGACAAGCACCTCTATACTTTCTGTCAAGATTTGAAACATCCAAAAGGCACTTTCTGGTTCTCCTTTGTATCTTCCCTTAAAATCCTCCTTTGCTATGATGCCGATAAGAATATTATGGTGTATGAAAATAGACACTTAACATGTTGATCAAGAATATCAAATTGTCTCCTCAACAATCTGTCTGTAAGAACCTTTATGTTATCTTAAAGCTATGAATTATTTACTCCTCTTGAAAATGCTTTAGATCTTGGTGGTTTAGTCTGTCTCTTATGACAAGACAAATGTGCAGGTCTTGCTCTAGGGTAAAGGGAAAGCACTGACCAAACACACAGAATTTGTTACTCGTTTTAATCTACAGTAATACAACAAGAACTCCACAAGATGGCATTACACTACACCCAGGTGGAGCGATACGAGGCACTGGCACACACTCACTCTCTTGACTGCTCATTTTCAGGGAGGATTCGGTATTTATCAAATCATCTGTAAATAGCCAGTACGCAGAAAACTGACATCCCAATCTCTACTCTTGAAAGCAACATGAGAAAACGTATAAAGGAAATGAAAACACAGAACAGTAAAAACTACATTTTTTCCTTTAGAAAACACAGAGTACTTGGTCATGGATGATATTTTATATAGAAACAAACTGCACATGAGCAATCCATAGGATGCTATAGGCTCGTTGTCACCGCAGAATCACCTCAATTCACCTACATTCTGAGCACTGACACTCAGCTCCTACAAAACACAATTCTCTAGCTGAAGCAATGTTTTTCACTCGAGCTGACTGGCCCGTGAGGGGTGCAGGCTGACATTTAAGTATAGTGAAAATGAGTGTAGCCCTGAAATAGCGACTCAGTCTCTCTGTGCAGTTAATAAAAGTATCCAGCTAACTCAAGAAATGCAGTGCAATTTGGCTTTCTCCTGAGAGTAAAATAAATTCCTCCTAAATCATTGCCAGTGCAGATGATGCATACTATCTCTGCAGTAAAAACATGGCATTATGAGATTTCAGGGGCCTATTGCAGATAAGCCAGTATCACACCAAGATTAAGACGGTATCTTTTCAGAGGCTTTGGCAGAAAGCAGTCTTGAAGGATGCATGCAGAGACTGAGAGATAATTCTACGGGAGGAGAAAGATCCTATGAACTATAACATCTCAGAAGCTGAACAAGTTAATCTAGGCAGCTAGAACTATTCCAGGTCTCTAATTCTACCTACACTATTTCCAGATAAAATAGATTTGTATCAAAGCTGTCACTTTTTTAGACATTGTCCTGTTCAATGGTACATAGGGCCATGGAATCAGCAGTACAGTGTGCACTAAACCGCCAGTGTCATCAAAGTCTCATATCTCCCAATAAAAAAGCACTAAAAAAACTAACTAATGTAACCTACCTCTTTCCCAGAGATCAAGCGATGGGAGAATCTATTAAAACAAATAATATCAGGGCAGCATCTGCTTTATTGTTTCATCTGAAACACTGCAGGCCAGATCTAATTCAAAGCTACCTGCTGACTTCAATGGGCTCTGGATCAAGCCTTAGCTGAGGAAGAGTTTTCAGTTACCTCTTTAACAAGGCACTCAGTTGATTAACAGCTCTCCTGCCTGCTACTCTAATGGGAATGCTTTTATTTTTGTGCCTCTCAGGGCAGTTGATATGCTCGTACAATCATCAGCAAGAAAACTTCAAAAAAAAAGAAAGTTGTGTAACTGCAGGATCCACTAGTGTAGTTACATAGCTCATTTTGGGATCATGCTATCATCATAGCAATTGAAATGCTGATTCTAACAGAATAGCTGATCTTTTAGTGTGTGACTTCCTCTGAGTATCAAAAAAATACTGATTTAAAAAAAATCAAAACACAGAAGCTAATAGTGTGGAAAAGCAATAGTTCTGAAGACTTTCTGAAAGGAACAGAGATCAGGGAATCTTAATAACGAGATCGCAGTATTTCCACAAGCTGCAAGATACGGTATGAGCTCACTGTTCAGAAGATATGTGTTGGATTTAAAAAGGGTATTTTTTAATACTGAGAAGGGTATTGAGGGACAATCAGTTTGGAAGACGCTTGTGGAAAGGACAAACTAAGTCTAAATACAGCAGCTCTGTATTCCCCACCAGGAAGACTACTGTTAGTGTGTAGGGGGAAAAGAATGGCCTGAAGCCATTTTCACTAGTAATGTAGCAAGCAGCCCGAGTCACTCATGCCAGTCTAGCCCTTATCTCATGCTATGCTTCAAAGAAAACCATGTGCGTAATATCTTTCTTTTCAACTGTACTGGAAAATGATGAAATTAAAGTTGATACAAAAGGTTGGACAAATGCAATGGGTCTTGCTTTCTGAGGAATAAACCTAGGACTAAAGGAGAAAACTGCTCAGAATATTTCTTCTTTGTGACTACAAGGGTCACTTATTACACTTCATATTGATATGGTATATTTTCTGTAAGCTCATAATAAATTATTATATTTTATGCATTAGATGCCTCACAGGGAGATTTTCATTATTTTGCAAAGGACCAAACTTAAATTCTGATGACCATATTCACATCATATTTAAGTTGTTACAAATCTAGAATAAGTAGAATAACTGTTTGAGAAATATTTCAAATTAGGTTTGACTACTGGAATTCTGCCCTGGGCTGCAGTGGCTTAAGCAGTCCTTAATACAAGAGATACAGAAACTGAAATTAACATTAAAAAATGATGAATCGCAAGATGCTTAAACTAAAGACAACACATCTTTTAAAAGTTTGCATTTGTATGTATGTACGTGTGTTTGATAGCACAGAGAGACATAAACAACTCTTTAGATTTAATCTAAATTTAACCTTCTTTGCACTGTAAAGAACCAATGAAAGGTGCCAATGATAAAAAAAATGAACTCTGGGTTAGGATTTAGGGCTAGCATCATTATCAGAGTGTTGTTCATGTGCAAAAAGGTACATACCACGTATTTCTCCTTATAAGGTCTGGCATCAGTCTTTTATTTACTGCATATCTTTTTATGTCGGACAAAACCCACATTTTCACTGTCTGTGCCACAGAGTAATATCCAACAGAAGGCTGATCTTGAATCTTCAATGTTTTATATGTTGTAAATTTCCACTTGTGACACACTATAGCTTGATTCTTAAGTTTTAAAATTGGGCCATGGCAATCAGAAAAAAAAAATGGTATTTTAGATGTAGACTCTTGACTGGGATTTTTGTTTTGTCTGCATTACACCACTAATACAAATATTACTGCTCAGAATACTGTTATACTTAAAAGACTAGAAAGGGTGATTTTCACAATGATACAATGTTGTGATTAAAAGTACCTCCAAAGATGAAATGTAAATGGGCTGATATTACTTATTCCCTTTGAAATTATCCATGATGCGTGTCACACAGAAAACTTTTTGTTCACAGACCTTTCTGCTTCATCATACATTTGATATTGCCACCAATAGCAAAAGAAACAGATACTGTTCCATAAATTATGAATCAAAGGGTCAAGACTGTTGCCCCAGGACAGGGACAATAACATCCTTTAATTACACTACTGTACATGGGAGAGCCTTTCTTGCAAAGAAACCACTGTCTGTGCTGTCTCAGCATCTAGTCATGGATCATCCAGTTAGCAACTTGGAAAGAACTCAGATCCTCCTTCTCCAAAAAGCACAAGTCCCTGCCACCAGAGCTAACAGATTTCACTTAACTGGCAACACACTTGGAATACAACACAAATTCACACTAAGAATGGAATTGGGAACAAAGAGAAGTAATGGTTGCTCACTCTAGTTCAATACATATGATTAACGTGTATTTGTAAAATGAATATATCCGCTTATTTTACAGAGGCTTTAAAGATACAGCTGAAATCTATGCTAAAAATTCATTGTCTCTAAAGAAAGTTGTAAGCATATCTAATTTTGATTACACTGAAGCATATGCAACTTCTTCAGAAGTAACTAAATGACACAAAATAAAGTATGTTCTGCATATGAGCAAGCAAAGACTACAGCTAGCAGAAATACAGATACAGTATAATCTCATTCATGGTTTATAACAGACATGTTCCAGCTCAACCAGAAGTTTTGTGTTTGACCAGGAATTGGTTTTTAAATGTTTTAATAAATATAGGAAATAAAACTGAATGACCCTAAAGATCCCTTCTGAATTTATCATCTTTGACTCTATGAGCCTATTTATATCTTTGAAAGGCAATAAAAAAAATCACTATGAAATTCAAACTGCCTATTCATTAAAAGTACACTCCTAATAATTGTGGAGTCCTTTTTTTTCAGTAGCCACCAAGGTTAACCCTTCAGAAAGCAGGCAGTGGCTTTTATCCTCCTTAAAACCTTTTTTCAATAATTGTAAATAATTGCAACAGAAGAAAGCTAGGAGAATTGGGCCCAAATTATTACATTCTAGCAAAACAAGATGATGTGCTGACATTTCTTTCCCTTTAAAAACATAAATTACATTATAGTATCTCTTTCCTGCAATTGATGTTCAAATGAGTGACTGGGAACATAATGGAAAATATAATTAGATGGGTATGGCAACACATAACTAGTGGGGTAAAAGCGGTAAATCTCGTGTAAGTACTGCAGGCCAATCCAAATTGCCTGGTTCCTGGTATTTGAAAACCCCACCCACCCACCTTAGTACTTTGAACTGAATATTTGATTACAGATTCACTCTAATAACCCTCTTCAGGCTTTTCTTGGTTTCCTCAGAATTTAGAAATAAATTGATTTTTCTATTGAATAAATATCCACTCCTACTTGCTTTGACTGCTTCGTATATGTAATGTATTTTTCAATTACAGTTTTAACCTGATCCTTCTTTTTTATGCCCCCCTTGAACTCCACGATTTCTGGTTTTCTTTTTTTACTACTGAACACTGAAATAGACTTATTTCATAAAGACTTACATAGTCTCAATTAATTTATCACTATATCTAAAATGCAATGACAGTCAGAATTGTCTGATGAATGGCGAATACCATTTCTCAAGTTTTAAGCATACTCAGTTTAAAATCTAACATCACCTTATATAAAATTAAACATTCAGCTTCAAATCAGAAATCTACTATATATGTAACTGCTGATGCCTTGATTTTGCAATGTGACACCACTAGAGCATCACCGGCAAGAACTGAATGGAAAAAGATTTGCCAGAAGTGCACAGCAAAGAGGTAACTGTTGTGAGGTATCAGCTTATCGCCAGGACTAAGCACGTTGCTCTAGGAGACCACAAAGTAACACCTTACACTGATGGAGCATCAACACGTGACTGCTGACACACCTCTGATTTGTTCATTAAGGACAAAGCCTGCAAGCAAATAGTCAAGTCAGTGCTTCCGTCACTTTCATCCCTGTAATGGATCTTGTACAATGCATCTCAAGAGCATTTGAGCTGGCTTCTCTTGTATTCTTGGCCCTCTCCGTTTGTGAACTTTAGTGACATTTCTGAAGACCAGAAGGGAGGGAATAAAGTAAAGCTTGGCATATTGAACCATTATTCAGTGCTATCAAAGATTCCTGCACAAAGAGAAATTTTTCTTCTATACAATCTGCTGCCAACAATTGCTTTTCACTGCTACAAAAAGCTACTGCATTCTACTCAAGGGCAAAGAGATCCTTGTGGGGAGACTTAACTAAAAGCATGATTTGCACAACATTTTGAAACCATTTGAGACGTAGGCTGTTAGTACACTGAACAGTTGCAGAACAGTCAGAAAATTTTCTCTTCTGTTTGAATTACCGTGTTTTAGCAGCGCATACCTTCTTCTTGAGTTTTCTCACCCCAGTTTGTTCATAGACAAAATGTTGACTTTGGGGTAAAAATTGTGTGGATCAAGACACTTGAAATTTAATTTCTTAGCTTATGATTATGTAACATTTCAATATGAATAAGGTATTATACAATTTTGTTTGCAAATTTCATAAAGTAACGTGACAAGCTCAATAAAGGCCACAGCGTCAGCCTCTGTTTTCTCTAATACAACAACAGCGTGATTTATCTTTTTTTTTCCCCCCAGTTCTGGGCATGCATTATTATTATTCTCCAATCTACAGGTAGTTCTCTCCAAACTGTTTTCCACTTGCTGCCTTGTGTTTTCTTGAAGTGGTTGTTTTGACTAACAAGAATATTTTTAGAGTTGGATACAACCACTGGTCTTGTCTAATGTTTTAATTCTTACATGCCTATATTCTGGGCTCAGTGTTCATAAAACTGCACAAAACCAGAAAAAATTTCATGGTTGGTGACCAGGCGAGTATTTTGCACCACCTACTCAACAAATGATTACTACTTTGTAAACTACAGGGAAAGCAATCATTGTACTGAATTTTCTCATACATATGTGAAAACATACTACTTCCCTGCTATTTTCCCTGTTTGAAGAAACCAGTGTACTGGTTTTACAGTGACTGCCAGAAGGACCAAAGCCAGATTTCTCATACATTATGACTTTATCTAGTGAAATAAACCAGAGGGAAAAAATTTGCACTAATTCAGAGGTCTGGTCTCTTCCGTTACCACCATTTATTTTGCTTCTGCCTTTTTTGCTGTTCACATCTTTCTGTTTCCACCCTTTCTTCCCTAATCCTTGAGTCTTATTATCTTGCATTCTCAGTTCACATCAAACTTAGGTTCTCAGTCAGTCCTCAGTGTTCCTCCATTTATTCTGTCCCCGATCAGCTAGTCTCTCATTTTATGTTTCCTTCCATTATCTTTTCCCCTTCTGTTCATCTTACTAAATTCTGGCATAAATTCTTTCTGCTCTAACATCTGCTTCAGCTTCTCTGAGCTAAACATTTTGCAAAGCCCAGAAAGTTTTCCCACAGGGTTGCCCTGTAGAGGCATCAGCCTACTTGGGTTTCTCCTCAAAAAAAAAGATAGGTCAGACATCACTTGGTGCCTGGGGAGACAAGAATCTGAAAAGGATTGAATAGTATATACAATTTTTCTATGCAAATGACTATAACATAGCACATTACCTCTTTTCTATTAGTCATGGTGCTATGTGGAAAGTAAAGAAAGTAAAAATAATTAATAACCAACCTAGTTGGTGACATAAATAATCTATTCCCATGCAAACACAAAATCTTTCTTCTACTTTCTTATGTTTGCCATTATTTTCTGACACTTTCCACTATTAAAGACAAAAAAACTAAATCAGTGCTAAGACACAAAACCACACTGAAACCAAACCGTTAAATACAAGTCTGACCTAACTCCAGAATACTCCCCCTGATCCAAGCACAGTACACAGTGACCATATTTCACTTCACAAAACTAGTTTCCCCTCCTTCAGCAAAGAGCCACCAAAAGAATGTAGCACTGTGCAGAGTACGAGTTACCTCATGGGAACAAACACAGAACAAAGCAGACGCTTTTGTGCACTTCACTGCATTAAACCACTCCTAAGAGTTTGTGGCTACTAAAAGAAAAAACACTTGCATTCAGAGACATCTGATAAATATAAACCCCATAAATTTATGAGAAGATATTCTCCTGAGACAGAAAACTGTAATTCCATTGCATGTCCTTTACTTGAGGAGCCAGTAATCTGAGGGAGGATGAGCCTGCATGGTGGGGTCTTTCAAGTCTCTCTGCATTTTGAGAAGATTCTGATTAAAATACAGATTAAAAACAACCATAAAGAAGCTGTATGGACATAATATACATAAACTTCAAAATAAAGGAAAAGAAGGCAATATAAAACACCATAAACATAGGGATTACACAAAAGAAAAGGAAATTACACAAAAGGAAAATAACACTTTTGTCACAGTCCATTAAAGCGAATAAATAAGGGAATGTTCCAGTGGTATGCTTACATACTTAAGATGACATGAATTCAAGGTGACAAACGGCCCAAATGTTTGTCTCCTGTAGCTGGAGGATAACAAAGACAGGAAAACAAAACAAAGCAAACCATGTACAGAAAGGAGAATATTCATTTCAAATGTCTGAAAAATTAGCCTTTTAACTCCCCCCTTCATAAACCTGAGAAGACTTTTCAGTAGCATACTTCACAGTGTCACTACAAAATATAAATATTTTGTAATTAAATTAATGTATGTAACTCAATGCTAGCCACATCTCTTTAAGCACAACCGTGGGCTCTGCAAGCACTTCCCAGCTTCCAGATCCTGACTACATCAATGGTCACCATCCCATCCTTCTCTTTTAAACAAATACAGACGTGGTTAGAGCTGTCACACATTCCAGCAGGTCCCTCAGTTTGGACAATCAGACACTACACCAAGCACACTGGAGAACATTCTTGGTCTGCAGTATGGATGAGACCCTCTATTATCCACATACAGTGTGTGAGCTTCGGTATCCAGGTAGTCAGTTTACCATGTACATATAAAAGAGGATGTAAGTTTTGGGAATGGGGAGAGTATCTTGCTTACCAAACTCTTAAGGTGATTTATGGCCCTTTCTTAAGTCTGGTCTTCAGAGGTCTTGGAGAAACGAATACCCTGAACCAATACCCATGATTAAAAATTCTGAAGCATAATTTGAGAGTGAACGTTCAACAAAGATCTGATTCTACAGTGGCGCTCTAACAACATGGCACTTCTGCCCAAACAGTAAAGATGTGATTAAGTAACAAGTAAAGGATAAGCAAAAGATTTGCCTCATTACAACTATTCAAAATGCCATACATGAGAATTTAAGATAAAAATCAGATATTAACTGCATGAGAGAAAAAGGCACTTGCTCCTTTGAAACTGAAAACTGGGAAAGTACCAGGAGATTTGTACAAAACAATTAGCAATTACGTTACAATGGGAAACCTCCAATGTTGTATAGCTGAGTAGATACCAGCATGACAAACAGATAAAGAGGATCTTCTTGTTCATGCTAAAAAATGAGAAGCTGGAGTCTTGATGCAATGGTATTGCTCCTGATATCAGAACTGTTCTTTGTACTTCAGGACTGCATGAAGCACATTTCAGAAGCAGAATTAACTCCATGACATCATGAAAACATACTTTCCCTAGGATTTCAGTCACCAATGAGCACCAATTATGCGAAAGCATGTGAACTTCCTAACATAACCAGATTTGGAGGAGGTTGGATGGCTCAGTAATTACAAAACATCTCAGTGAATTTAAAAGAAGTCTCTACCATCAAAAAAAAAAAAAGAGATTAAATATCTTGCTGCTGACTAGAAGAAAAGAGCATATCCTATCTTCAGTCACACAGAACCACTGACAATCCTACATAAGTAAAACATTAACACAGTAGTTAGTGGTGGTAAATGGAGTTAAATCCAGTTGGTGTCTGGTCACAAGTGGTGTCCCCCAGGGATTGGTGCTGGGGCCAGTTCTCTTTAATATCTTTATCAACAATTTGGATGAGGGGATTGAATGCACCCTCAGTAAGTTTGCAGATGACACTAAACTAGGCGGGAGTGTTGATCTGCTGGAGGGTAGGTTGGCTCTGCAGAGGGATCTGGACAGGCTGGATCGATGGGCTGAGGCCAGTGGTATGATGTTCAACAAGGCCAAGTGCTGGATCCGGCACTTGGGTCACAACAACCCCATGCAGCACTACAGGATCGGAGTGGAGTGGTTCGAAAGCTGCCTGGCAGAAAAGGACCTGGGGGTGCTGGTGGACAGATGGCTGAATATAAGCCAGCAGTGTGCCCAGGTGGGCAAGAAGGCCAACAGCATCCTGGCNCTGACAATAAAAAGTTGGTACTAAGAATCAAAGCATAAATAAACAAGAAAGAACAAAGCAATTCAACTGTCTGAGAATGGCACAAAGCTGTTCCAAAGTAAGAAATAGAAGAAAATCACAGAATGTTCTAAATAAATTACTATTAAAGTTCAGGAAAACTGTAGACTCTGCAAACATAAATTTATTTAAATGGTTAATATTTTTTTCCACAGTAATTGTTGTTTATAGGGCATAGTAAATTTACGTTATGACACAAGAAACAAAACCTCTGAGATATGATAGTGCCAAAAACATCCTAGAAGACAAGGAATGCTTATATCAGAAATATCACTGGGGAAAAGCAGAATTTTGTCAGAAGTCAACCATCAGACTTACATGCTGTGACTACCTCCAAGGCAGACAGGAGAAAACCATTACAGATAAAATGACAGCAGGTCGTTATTGTGAAGCTAGTATGCAAATTATCCAAGGCAAAACTGAAAAAAAGCACTGGAAGTTGGTAATAAAAAAAAGAATACCAAGACACAAATAAGTAAACTCAGCTCATGGTATAAGCTGCCTTAACAAGCCATTTGAGGATATTTTAGGAGAATTTGTTCAGACATAGTGAAAAAACAGACTCTGAAACCCTGGAATCCCAAAGCAACTCACTACTGAGCCTGCACCATGAGCCAAAAGCAGACTCCAGCTTATCCAGGGAACCAGGGGTTAGATACAAACATAGGACCTTCCCTCAGTGCTTTGACAGCATGTGGTGACTCACTGAGAGGCCCTAATGACCAGGACCTTCCTCTTCCCCTCTGCTATGATGTTGGCACTGGAATGACACTAAAAAACCTGGAGAAACAAGAAGTCTCAATGAAGTAAACGATGTCATTCCCTCCTCCCTCCATAAAGAAATTTTAACTGCATGTTGCATGGTATCACCATCTTTCTTGGTCTACAGCTTTCAATAAAGGTATAAGAGGAAAATATCTCATTTGAAAAATATAAGCTTATAATTACTGTCAAAACCAAGAAACTTTTTTTGGTCATCTTTAGGATAGTTACACCTTTTCAGTCTGGTAATAGCTTTCTTTTGTTAATAAAGCTGCCGGTATGAACTCATATTCATTATCTCAGGAAGCTGAGATGTCCTCTTTCTAGTTTGTTACTTGGATTCAACAAAAGCTATAAAGAAAACTGCTGCTGTAACTTGTAAATTACTGTACAACACTCTTGATTCACTGTAGATTGACTGACTTGTAAATTGGTTTGTTCCAGCATAATAAGTAATAGTGTTGGTTTGGTTTTGACACTAAAGTACATCAACAAATTGGTCTTAAGTTGGAACATGTTTTATAGTGTTTTTTGAGGCGGGGTCGACAACACTTGGATTATCTCCCATAATTTATCAGGGGCTTTCCTGTTTTCCATTTCAAAATGACAAAGACAGGATAAAACATCCAAAATCTGATTGCTTAAACATTTTAAAATAACACAGTCTAATACAATATGTAATGGTTTTACATTAGCTTTTGGAAGTTAAAACCCGCTATGTTTAGACTCTGACTATTTGCAGTATTTGATCGTACCTAGTAGAAAACCTACTAGTTGCAGACAAATGCACCATTTTCTCTCCAAATACATAATGATGCAGGAAATCAAGGGAACAAACAGTGTGTTTTTAGGTCATCGATTTCTCACAAGGTTATAGAACTACTGGACAATGTAACTGTCTCCCATGCTATAAAACTACTGTACGATGTAACATGTCTCCCAAGGAAAAAAAAAAAAAAAGTAAAATAATTCTCCAACGTAACAATAGAAAGGATATAAACAAACTTGATTTCAGTTAAGATTTCATGGGATAACTGTCTCATTTCTGTAAGAATTTCAAGGAACCATGGTAATTCCCATAGCTGCAGTTGACGATAGAAAAGTTTGATGAACAGTAAGTCATGGAGCAGAATGTTGTAGAACTGAAGAATACAGCTACAGAATTGTGTGTAGAGTCTAACTCCTGTAAAAGAAGAGGCCTGGAAAGAAAAATCTAAGCTCCCAGATACATTTCTTTTTGGCGTAAATATGCACTGACCATTTTAATACTGACTTTATACTCTGCAACACACTTGATAGTCAAACATGTCAGTTTCTGACAGTCCTTGTGACAAGCATTTCAGCTCTCACTGTTCCATGAGCGTAACAGAGCAAACGTGGTAGAACTGATGTGTTAGGACAGCAAGCTTAGCAAGCAAAGGGACTCTTGCAGCAGGGCCTCACTAAAAAAAACAGGCTATACTGAAGTAGGTGTCCCCTATAAATAACACTAGTACAACTGTATCAATAAAACCTTGCACAGGTGCCTTCAGGGACATAAGACTTGCTAGGTGCTATTCTTACTTTGCTACTGAACTTGCTTCAGGATTTCAGCAAGTCATTCAACTTGTCTAAATGATACTGTTTTGGACCTTCTCAATAAGGTAACAAACTGATAAGTGTTAAGATAGACGTGATTTGCCCTTGAAAACATCCTTTTAAAATATATTTCAACTACCCATAGTAGCAGAAATACTTTTATGTCAGTATAACCATGTCAAGAGAGCAAATCTTTTCCTTGAATAAAATATCACATGAAATTTTCTTATAAATATACACAATCATACACAAGAGCTTCCAGGATACAGCTAATAATCACTGCTAGCTATTTGAGCTGAACAGGCTTTCCAAAACTGGGACTTTAAACTACAGTCCCCATCAATAGCTGATGGCAGCTATACAACCAATTCTCCGAAACCTGATCTGTCCATTTATTCTCCTCAACTTTAGTGTTCAATTAAGACAGCCTTGCTCTCTGTGGCAGACAAAAGAAATGCAGAATAACCATGAATCAAGACCTACTATTTAATAGGAAACCATCATGCAAGGCTTACTAAAATGATGTATGACCCATAAATGCACACTGACATTCTGACATAATGCCCATTCACAGGCATTTATTCATTATCCATGCTATTTGCTTCCTTGGATGTAAGAGTGCATTGGGAAGAAGTAACAGATAAATAGACAAATGCTTGAGCGTACACCAATGTGAAAACAGTATTTTTCCCTCTTTGGTTCGCCAACTGTCAGATTAACAAACTCCATTTCCCACCAAACCAAGCATGGAGAGGACACTTTTCTTAGCAAAGAACAAATCCTAAATTCCTTGAAGACCCTAACCTGTTACCAGCGAGTAAGCATTAACTGGTCTTAGGTCTGTGCAAGTATTAGTTGCTCTCTAAGAGACTAGAAAGCGGCTGAATGAGATTGCTTTTAGTAACAGTAAAAACTAATGTCCCCACTTTCTGGCTCAGAAATAAATTCAATAACTTTACAGATGGGTAAGGAGAGCTTCTGAAAATCAGCACTATTTGAGACAAAAATGTTAGAACAAAATACCATCTACTGGGGCTTTCTAATGAGATACAAACCTGGCAGAGAGACACTGCGCCAATTCCAAAGGATAGCAGACATCCATGTTTCTAAGCACGTTTTCTTCTGCCCCGAAGCAAAGAACACAGTATAGCAACAGGGTGATGCTACATCATCTGTGAAGCTGCTCAAACAAGAGGAGCAGATTGGAAGTAGCAGCCAAAATCCTGCTCAACACAAAAAAAAAAAAAAAANAAAAAAAAAAAAAAAAGAAAGATCTCACTGAGCAGGCAGACAGAACATTCCAGGCAATAAATTTATAAAGACTATCAAGAAATCAGCCTGGAAAGGGCAGAAGATTCCCAAAGAGCCATCCCAAAGCCAGATGCCAGGAAAGCAGATGATTCTCATTGTGACACAGGGAGAATCAAAGTGTTGAGAAAATTTTAGGGTTTTTCCAGCCTGATAGAATAGAAATATATTACTCAAAAAATGCAGCAAAATATGTGGGTCAAAATTTACATGCAAATTTTGAAGATAATCCATAATATTTATAGTACTGTCAAATTAAAATAAAATGAAATCACAACCAGGCCAGAAAGTGATTTAAGACAGTGTATGCATGCTCTTATATCCCTATATTACAAAATAAAATTTATTATCATGTTATAAAATATCCTCGAGTACTGTTTAAGATTTTTTTTATTTAAACCATTAGTTTTATGGTGATATATAGACTTCTGGCAACTTTGAGATCTGGTGTGAAAGAAACACTTCTGTTGGTGACAAGTCATTAGTTCATGACACTGATAAAATGCAGCATTTGAGATCACATTTTTTACAAGGAAAAACTCATGTAGGCTACTTATTTATAACTCTGTTTAAGGTTTAGTCTTTATGCTTGTATTTAAGTTTGTGTGGGCAAAGGCGTGAAAGGCACTTACCCTTATTTGTAACAAAATGTATTTATTTAGGTGTCATTCAAATGAAACTGTAGGTCCCTGTAAAGGGTAAAGACAAGGCAACTTAACAAATGGCAACACAAAAGAAAACAAACATCAGTTAGACAACACAAATTAAACATAAATTTAACAGCAATATAATAAATTCTGTATGGTTCTTTTTCTTTCACCCTTCCATAAACTAGTGTTTTTGTTCCACAAGCAATATTTAGACAGGTTAATGCTTACCCCCAGAGCATAAAGTTCAGTCACAAAGAAAAAAGCCTCCCAAGCTGGGCACCCCCACAGCATAAGGGAATATGCAAGGTGTAAAACGAGTGTCAGCTTCCAAACACAATTTGGGATTAACTCCAAATTTATCACCTGCTTTCTCCCATCATATCTTTATTTTTTATTATCAAGAGACCAGTAATTCACAATAACCCTTTCAACTGATGCAGCCTTTTGGGTCTTCCTACTCCTTATGCACCTTCAAAGGACCTGAACTGCACCTCACACAGGATTTTGCCCCTTCATACTGAATTTACTGGGTGTTCCTTGATAGTAAAGGTTTTCTTTTTTTCCATTTACATCTAAATGCTCTCTACCAAAGCTGTCAGCTTTTTCCTTTCTCTTTCCCTGCAACAATCACTCTGACTTTGTTTTTGAAAAAGCACATGACAATACTTTTTAAGAAACTCATAGAAAAACTCAAAGCAGACAAGATCTATACCTACTTAGTGTTCCAGCACATTTGCTAGGAGCTACACAAATTTAGATGCTTGCCTAAAAACTGGGAAAGAAACAGGATCTCCAGTTGTAACAAAAATATATAATCTAAATCAGACGCTTTTCTCTTATCAAATATGCCATGTATAATAATATGCAAATTTGGGTTTCATTTACACTTGTTTAAAATAGACACTTCATGAGATACAAAGGTTCTGTTCTAATGGAGTATCTTAAATCTGTTTCATTTTAATAAAAAAACCTATTTAACAGCATTGTCAAATTTGCTTAGCTTACAGAAGCAATTAAATCAAATCTCTGACCTCTACCAGCATTTTGCTGGTTTCTAGGCCAGTCTACCTAGATGTTAGGTAGTTAAACTGAATTTCTGGAATTTTTGTATAGATAAGCTGTAAGATCTTAAAACAATGCTGTTCACCTCTAAGGTAAAGTTACGAAAAACTTAAACCCCAGGTACTGAGGAAGTGCTCCCAAAGGAGATTTACTTTACTACCAAAAGATTTCCTTTCTGTGTTTTCTCAGGTAATCCTCTCCTGTAAAAATTTCTACTTGATTATCTTTGAAATTGAGCTGAGCTACCTGGAATTGTACTGTACTGAATACAGTGCTAATATCATCTTTCTTCTGAGTCTATCCCAGTGATAGTAGACCAAAACTGGATTCGGAGAGTATGACATCTACTACTACTCAACATGAAATCCATTAAAAATTACCTTAACATACATATTCCTTTGCAGCACAATCTCTGACAGTTTTCAGATGCACTTATGAATGAAAATGGGCACATGCAGTCAACCTGCACTGGCAGAGAAACAAATTTAAATTCCAGCCCCGTTTTACCAAAAATAAACGAGAGTATTTTTACTGCATCTAGTTTAGCTCATGATCCTGTTACCTTTCATCTTCCATATCCAGAATCCTTTTGCTCTAAACCCCAGCTTCTCCCTCATTAAGGAACAATTCTGTTTACATAGATAAAAGCCACTGTGATCAACCAAAATCAGTCTAAATCCATGGATGGCAGGCATGTTACAAGTTAACACCCGAATCTCTTATCTAGTCCTACACAATCTGCCTCACAAATTGACACTACCACTGAAAAAGTGAATACACACACCTCACTGCTCTTCCTATATTTATTTAACACAAATTGATGTCACAACCTGTATGTCAAATATCTCCTCTCATGAATTATTCCCCTTCATTAATTCCACACATTTTATCCCAAGCGGTACGAGTCAGCAGAGGAAGCCTCATTGAAGCCTTCTTGAATGATAGCACTTCACAGTCTCTCTGTCATCACTGAGCCAATATATGACTTAAGTATGTGGAAGTTGTAATGGCTTTTTTTAATGGTAGATGGAGAAACGGAAAATGGCACAGCCTACATGCTATTATTGTCACATTACAATTAAAGCTTTATATTCCTGTGCTTTAGATTCCTGGGCATCTCCTGAATTTTTCCTCATCTAAAATTATTTCTCACCTCCACAGGCTTTTAATTATTTTCAGACAACTATCCCACCAATTCTTCAACACCGGTGCAAAAAGTTATAGAAAAAGACATCCTGATTTACAGTCTTGCATTTTAAAGGGATACAGGCCATTTCAAAATTGTATTTCTACCCGGATTCACTGATCTCTTACCAGTACTGACAAAGGCTACTGTGAATAACAGATCGCAAAAGAAAATCCCCCACTTTGCTGCTTTGGATCTCACATGCTGTTTCTAACAGTTGTGCCTAGTTTTTCAGTACTTCATTATGCTAAGATTTTTTTTTTTCTAATGGCAAAATATAGCAGAGCCATAAAAAACTACTGCTAGGCCTCAAGAAAGTCGTATATTTAAAACTCTTTAGCTTAAGTTGCCTACATATTTTAAGCCAGTTGTTTTGCCCTCTAAGGCAGATATAGTTTCTTTTAGGCTTGGCTAGTATTTGCTAAATCCAAGATTCTGACATAGCTTCAGCTTAAGAATGCTTCCAACGGAACGAGGCCCAAAAGCTGTTTGAATCACAGCTTTAATCACCTAGACCTACACCCAAGTATCTATGGTGAAGCAAGACTGGCTTTATTACACTAATCACTACCCTAGCCCAGTCCCAAAATTGTTTATTTGTTTAGAAAGAGGTGTCAGCTGTTACATTATCCACCAGATGTGTCGAGCCCCAAGTAATGGGCATGGTGTTACTCACTATTCTGTTACTGTATATTAGTTTCTACAGCTCATTAAAATTATTTTTTAATTCATGCCATGCTTTTTTGTATTTGCGCTGACTATAATTCATCTTTCTCCCTACTACCACCCACTGAAAATCTTCTGGAAAGCCAGATAGTAATTATTTACTTGCAAATGATTGGGGAGGGAGACTTCAGCCTCTAGCGTGACTAACTGGGTGGCCTTGATTTGCTACTGATGTTATTTGGGCTGTGATACACTGATGTACTATTGGCAATAGCTCTGAGTGGGCAGAAACGTGCCGCAGATGATCTCACAGATCTTTCCTGCCCCGTTCTGTCGTACCTCAGCAATACGCAGTTATTGTGCAGGACAGGAGCAACACGGGTAGAGCAGCCCAGCGCCTAACAAGTCTGCACGTCACATCTCGTAAATGAGAAGGGCAACGTTTTCAAAAGGCTATCCTGCCTTTGAAGAGATTCAGAAAGAACCGTCACACCCTCTAAAACATTCTGGGTTATACCTAATCTGGAAAGAGAGCAAGCTCACACAAATAGAAGGAAAATATTCTCCTCCAGCACTTTTTTCTTGTAAGCACTACAATTCAAAACAGAAAGAGATAACCAACAACTACTTTGTATAGGCATTAAATGGTAATTTAAGGCTTTCTTTTAGCTATCACTAATAAAATTACAATTTTACATCAGCATCAGTATTATAAATTTAAGAAACTTATCAGTACACCTGTGTTGGTTTTTATCATTATCATTCCAAAAACTCCCAAGTAGGGTGTGGTGTCTCTACCTAGCCTTAGAGCGACCAAATAATACTCACAATTTCATACCTCCTCCCTGCAAAGATCCATGGTCCTGAAAACGTTATAGAATTAAAAAAACAAACCAACCAACTCACCAGAAACCCCAACAACGAAACACACATAAAAGACTTTTGAAGNGAGCCAACGCAGAAGTTGGGTGCCGCCATCCCGGCGGAAGAAAGTCCGCGGAAAGGTACCGGGGCAGCCTCCTGCCGGCGGCGAGAGGGGCGGTGGCGAGGCGACAGGCCGCGCCGGGCCCTTCCCGGTGGCGGCCGGCCCAGCCTGGGNACACACATAAAAGACTTTTGAAGGACATTCTAGTGACCAAGCATCTGTTGGGGATTTTTCTTTTTTCCCCCTCTAAACAAAGCAACAGATATTCAAGCTTTTTGTTTTATTTCAGCTAAATAATGGCTTCAGTAGCAACGACTTCGGGGCGGGAGAGGGGGGAGTGGTGTCGCGAGGATCCTGGAGGGGGGGAAAAAAAATAATTACCTACTCTCTGATATTGCCCTAATCTGGTAACACTGAAAACTTTCCCCATGTTAATTAGCTAGGCTCCCTCATTAAGTACCCAAGGGTAGCCGCGGCGCTGCGCCCTCTGCGGCCCGCACCGCCCCACTGCAGCCACCGGGGAGAGAGGGGAGGCCCTGGGGGCGCGGCCCCCCCTTTCACCG
>VXBO01014500.1:0-83530 GCA_013400135.1 Rhinoptilus africanus
TCATGCAGCTGAGATGGGGGGGGAGCTTTTTGATTTCCAGCAGTGGAGCCTCGGGTTGCGTTGGCTGAAGTATCACTAGATGCGGTGCTATTC
Organism: Rhinoptilus africanus; assembly: GCA_013400135.1. NCBI lineage: Eukaryota > Metazoa > Chordata > Aves > Charadriiformes > Glareolidae > Rhinoptilus > Rhinoptilus africanus. The sequence goes on from VXBO01014500.1 coordinate 94, forward strand.
CGATTGCCAACACCACTGCTAATGTGAACACAATCAATAATCTGTCTTCTTTTCAGATGGCGTTTTTCACATGCCTGAATGACCTCTGTATTTCTGAGCTAGCACTGAAATACGGTTTCTGGGATCCAACTGTAGCTGATCCTTTTATGGTAGGTATGGTACACACCATGGTATGTGATAGCTATGACTGTTTTAAGGAGGAGTGAGACAAGAGTGGATATATTGCTAGACAGATTTTCCAGTCTTGGTTTTTAGCCAGATGGTTTGGGTTGGTCCTAGCCTATCCCAGGGACAAAATGGAAAAATACTTAATGTTAGTGTCTATGGGTATACAAGCACCTGGCGGGGGGCTGATGCTCCAGAAAGTGTCTTATCAGTCATGGTGTTGGCATTCAAAGCCTCTTACTCATTAGAAATAGAAAAGCTGTTTCTGTGGGTATATACTGTGAATGCTTAACTCCAGAGTCTTGATACTGTGCGAGACAAATCTGGAAGATCAGAAGATCAAAAAGTCATCCCAGAAGCCAAATGGACAAATTCAAAAAGCCACCACCATCTTCCTCTGCTTTCCAAGTGATACAGCTTCCCAGCTTCGCTTTCTGAGGGGTTTTTTGGTCAATGTTTTGCTGATGCTTTTTGCTCTGCCTACTCTAGCGCCACATCTATCACCAAGTACTTTCTTCTTGTCTGCCTACTCAGAGCAGAGCCGGAAAGCGCAAAGCCTCTGGATGAATTTGGGATCTTCCTCCTTGCGCTGTTTTGCATGTGATCTTCAATAACGCAATGCAAAAAAAAAAAAATAGTCAGAGGCAGAACGGGAAAAGATGTATTAATTGCTTGATGTGGTTAGAGGTTTTTTCTTTTCCTCTAGTGTTTTGCTGTGCTGAGGCTTGATGTGCGATCAGCCGCGCAGCACGGGCACAAATTTAGCGTGCTTGAAAATGCAAAGTGTGTTTGAGAGCAGCGCAGCACCTCTCCCCTGTGCCTCGCTCCCTGCCCAGCCACCGGCTCCCCATCCTTGGAAAGTGGGTCAACGCGTGCATCACCGACACTGCTCCCAAAGCAGCTGGACCTTTGTAGCAGCTTTTCATGTGCAGACAGTGTCTGGGAGATGAAAACACAACTCGGGTTAAGTCGGACTCGTAGCTGAAGTGGTTTGAGGCTGATAGCAACTGGGTTTGTTACAGTGTGGGGAGGGGTTTAAACAAGGAATGATGGATGGCACCCTCCTGTCAAAACAGCACTTGGGGACACCAGCAGCGAGACCCAGAAGTGGGTGTCGTGGTGGTTGAGTTGCCAACCACCCGCAAGGGGCACTATCTGCAGGTGGTGCATTGCCCCTCATCCCTTCTTCTGCTGGAGGGCTGCAGGTCCTGCCCAGCCTGGCCTTTGCTTTCCCCTCATCCGCAGTTGCCTTTCCTCATCTTTTTCTTAGTAGCTTTGCCTGGGAGATGATTCCTGGTTTCTCAAACAACTCCTGCTTGCCTTTCCCCACCCCCTGTTGGGTGGATCTGCCCCCCCTGGAGACACCCTGCCATCATCAGCTGGCTGCAGGGTATTCGGGCGGCTGTTTTTGGCAGAGTGGCAGGATGCATTGACAGTACAACCCACTAAATTATGTGTTAGAATTATCTGTAATAGAATAATACATGTGAAGACTATTAACCAGATAGAAAAGAACATTATGGACTAATTTTCTCCCTTAATTTCCCTTCTTGCCATCCAAAAGTACGTGCCGTTTAAAAATAGCCAGCTGCATAAGAATAACTAGATGGAATTTCTTGACCAATATTGAAGAGTATTGGAAGTCAGGTACAAGAATGAAACGACATTCCTAAGCTGTTATAATATGCAGACTCACTATCACGGTTCTCGTGATATTTCTCCTGATGAGCCAAATGGGCTCTCCGTGTCTGTGCAGACCTGGGACACTTAGTTATGCAGGTGGGCAGACCCAAAAATAGTTACAGGGTTGTAGCACTCATAGCACTTTTTTTTTTTCTGTTACATTTTGCTTAAAAGTCAGCCTGACCACCCTTTACTGCAGAACTCAGGTTACCTGCAAAACCTGAATGGGAGAAGCCTTCCCGTGTGCCACCCTTCACTGGAGACCATGTGCTTGTGTTGAGAGATAGAGAATTTTGTTCCGTGTCTCCGGTGGTGGTGGTTTCCTCACTGTGAGTAAAACAAAAGAGACACCCAACACAGGCACAAATAATACTATATTTTGTGATTCTTCTTCCTTGGAAAAAAGGGCACACTGCCCACAAGGTTCAGCTGAAAATATAAGTGCAATAATAGGGACTTTAACTACCTCGAGCATAGGATTGCTCTGGTTGAGTAGCAATTACTTGTTTTATCTTTTAAGAAAGTAGATGCTCACTGTTTAAACAATGTACTCTGAGATAATTTTTCCTTTTAATGGATGAGAGGCTGATTGTCTTTTATGTTAAAGGATCTCTATTCAACCCTATTTTTCCTCGGTGGCACCGAGATCAAAATCATGCATTGATTTAGCACGAAGAACCTTAATGTCTACGGCCCAGCATACCTTTTTCTTCTGTGGGCAAGTCTGGTTTTTATAGCAGAGTCTTAAACTTCTGCATTATGACTAATGCTCCTCATGGCAACAAGAGCATGAAAAGCTCAGCGTATGCACCACTCTGAATGGGTCTAAAATGCAAATAACTAGAGATTCCGTATCTTGCTACATTATGTATTCCCGATTCCCAGGCTCCTGTTTGCTGCACCGTTTATTGAAATACGGTTTAAGTGTTAGTGAACTTGCAAAACTTGCAAATATCAGATCCATAAGAAAACAGTGATGACCTCTTCAATATCCCTCTGCCTTGCAGGTCAATAAGCAAGTGTTAGAGATAAAAAGTAAAAATTACATATAGCAAATATGTGAGGCCTAATTACATTTTTACTTAACAGAAATGCTTTTGCTTGATTTTAAACAACCTATATAGGCTATTTAAACCTATATAACACTCATCTGAGTGAAAGGACCCTTTTTAGTAATTATGAGTCTGCATGGGTGCAGCAGCATCCAAAGTTTCACTTTTTATTTTGAACATTGTAGGGTGTGAATTCTTTTGAAACTGGTATAAGGACTTCCTGTATTTCTGTTTAAAACACTAAATCTTTTACATTTGCCCAAGAAAAAAAAAAGATATGACTCATAACCATCAAAGAGGATTTTCCTGGTGCAGCAGTTCCCATTTTATGCCCTTAATTTGCAGTTTGAAGGTCCAAACACTCCATTTTCAGGGTTATCCCTTTGCGTTGATAGCAAAGGAACCATATTCTTGCTGACTCTCCAAAACAGATCTGTTACTTAGAGATGGAAATATTTGAGCCACAAGAACTTTGTAAAATCACTGCCACATCTACTTTGCTGTTGAATCAAGCCCATATAGCACAGTTACTATGTGTTTGCATGTTTACTATCCTGTCTAGAAATGTAGCATCCATGGCAATTTGGAAGAGTAAAACCTGGTAAGATTTGCAAGGGAATGCAATAAATGGCTTTTTAAATGTTTAATTAAAAGAATAATTTTTTTTTTGCAACAATTCTTTTTTAGTATTAAAAAGGTAGCTAAAGAAAGAGATCATTGTACATTAATTAACATGGCACTAGCAGAGGGGCTTTTTTATTCAACATATTTTACCTCTCTATATTGTAACTGTGAAACAGCAAGCAATCTTTGGCCCAGTAAATTATTTCAAAAGCATTAAGATAGTAATTTACTCCATAAACTTCTCTCTCTGAAGAATATCTGGGGAATAGCTGCCAGACTGGAAGAGGAATGATTCATCTAACTGAGTTTAATCAACATTAGAAGTGGGAGTAAATTGAATCAGAATGGGAGGGCTTTTGTCTGGGTGTAAGATGCTAGAAGGTGACATTCATCCCTGCCTAAATTCAAATTAACTACCCTGTGTGTGCATCGTTGCAATATAATAATCCTTTTATAGAAGAGCACAGAGTCTTTTAACCTCTATCTGTTTTCTTGCTGTGTGGAGATGACTGTCTGCATATTGAGGCCATTTAGTACTTCTGCTTCCAGTGGAGGAATGCGGATACACATGCTTTTGTAAGCACACAGATTCCCTGCCAGGTCTTTTCTCTGGTCTAGTGCTCATAAAAATGCTCAGCTACTCACCCTGTTCCTCTTACGAAGGCTTTTCTATTCTCTGGGCAGCTCTTCTGAGCAAAGCCTGAAAATCTCTTGAGGTGAAGTGTGTTCTTCCTCACTCTCTGCATTCCAGTGCACGGGGATGGAAAACATCTGCCTCTCTTTCATCAGGAGAATAAAATGTTTTGAATGCAAGAAAACTTTTGAGACCCATACCCATATCTCCTACACTGCTGCCTGGCTCTACACAGTTGGTGGAGATTCCTGTTCTGCAACATGGGTAGCTAAAGATGGCATGAAGAGAAGTGTGGATAGGCTGTTTCGTGGGTGAAGCTTTCAGTGCCGATGTGATCTCAGCCCAACTTATGGTCAAAGCTTCTGAGACGAACTGACGATGTAAGTCGATGTATGTTATTGCAGCTTTTATCAGCATCTGAGAGCCTAGCCTGTATTGCAGGGCAAGGTCATGGGAGCAGGAAATATGGATGGAATCAAATAAAAGAAGGAAATATTCTTCATTTCCAGCACATCTAAAGAATATATGTTACACTCAGTTATTGCATGAACATGCATCTAAACAAGATTTTTCTGCCTTGTACTTGAGGAAAGTAAAGGCAACAAGACAATCTCTTTGCCATCAACTTGGCTCCTCTTGTTCTTTCTTGACTGTTTTAACAAGCTGTTAAAGCTGAGAAAAAAGATATAATACTGCAACAACACTTACTGGAATTGGGGCCAATTTGTTTTTCTTGTACTGGGTGCCTGAGGAAGAACACTTTTTCAGCTTTATCCCTTTAACAGAGCTTAGTAAGTGGTGAGCCATACAGCAACTAACTAGGCCAAGAAGGGGGACCTTCTATTGCTTCTGGATCTATCAGCTCACACTCGGAGTAACTACTCTGACAGCAGACCTGTGGCACTAGGTCTGAGGCCTGACCCGAGGCAAATCCATGGGGCATGATTTTGATGAACACTCAGGCTTCAAAAACATGCATAAGTCACAAGTTATTGCATGTTGACTGAGTCTTCTTAAGAGATGGTGAAGATCTCTTGAAGATCATTGTGGTGCTAAAAGTTCTAGGATTAATGGCTTTTTCCTGCATTTGAAGTTGATGAATTTTTCTCCTGTATTTATGGCGGGTTAAGGCGGGCATGCGGGCAGTTCCTGTAGCTCTATTAACCTGAGGTGAGTTGCTAAGACATAGTAATTGGTCTAAGAGTACATTTATTCTCTGCTGGGAAGGAAACCTTATGGTTCCCACTTATACCCAGCATCATCCTCTGGTTCGGGGACAGATAAGTGGTAAAATGTGAATCAGATTTGTGCTCACTGCCACCCAGACAGACACCCTCACCTCATCTGCATCTGCAGAGTGAGGGAACAGGTACAACTCTCTTCAACCAAGGCTGTGCTGAAACCCACGTGAAGTTTGCAACCCTCAGATCTGCAGAAAGGGTGACCTTTCTGGAGAGACAGGCAGGGTCACCTACAGTCAGAAATTAATCCTCCAGTGTCTTGTGGAGTAGTGTCATCTGTATGGCCCAGGGAGGACACAGACCTCCTTTCACAGACCTGGTCTGTGACAAATGTTGGATTTGCCACGAACTTTTAGCAGCCTGATTTTTCCATCTGTCTCCCCTGCTCTTGCCCATGGCCTGGTCTGGGTAATTATTGGAGACACAAACAGCACAGTGCTCTGGTTATTACCTCATGAGCATAACGAGTGCAACACACTGTTTACAAACAAGTACATGCTGGTTATGAGTCTGCTCTTACAGATCTAACTCCTCTACCTCAAAGGAAAGACTCACAGAGTTTTAAGTGTCTCAGAGCTTTATTTTACCCTCCTACTGCTATGACTAGTAGGCAAAACTCTAGATTAGCACTGATCTAAACAAGATGGCAGAACGCAGATCTGTGCGCAGTGTGCCTGTGGGGGCATGAAAAAGGGGGAGTGGGGAGAAGAGGGACCAACCTCATTTCCAACTCTGCTCTCAGAGCAGGTTCCACCTACTGAAGTTGTCCAAGAAGAGTGTGGAGAAGGTGGAAATACACCTTTGCAGGCTCTTTGCCTTCTTTAATGGGGATGAAATCTGTCCTTGGACACAGCAAGGCTGGACCGTTTCCTGATTCAGAGGTAAAAAAAATAGATGCACTCTCCCACACACTTACACTCATTTTTGGCAACACCAAGCATTGCCCACAACACAGCACGCTCCTCTGCTTGATGTGAGGAACGCAGCGCTTACCAGGGCTGGTTTGTCATGGTGGGTGTTGACAGCTAAGCTGTGGTGAATCTCACGCTTGGCTGATTTCTCTGCCCATGTCTTGGAAATTCTCACCCTTTCCCCACTGAGTGTCCTCTCCCCTACAGGGAAAATGTGGCAGCAGCTTCAGTGAGGACCCCGGCAGCTTAGCTCACCTCTCACTAGCAGTGAACACAAGTTCTCCTCCTAGGAAAACCTTAGGGTGTTTTAGTTCCTTCCATATGAAAAGGTCACATGGAAATGAATTTTTGATATTAAATGTCATGAAAGCTGCCTTCTCAGTACACAGTAAGTTAATACGGCAACGGGATTTTTACGCTGGTACAAACATTTGTGCTGGGACACGAGACTGCCTGTCATATGGCTCTTGACCCTTTTCAGTAACGTGGGTCTAGTGCTCATGTGACAGAAGTCACCTGTGCCAGAGATAGTGACGGAGAGTTGGCACTGGTGGCTGATAATCATGACAGGGATAGAGTTGCCAGAGATTGGAAGATGCTTCCAGGAGGACTTCTCTGATAGGAATAAGAGGAGGAGACCTGAATGAGCATAGGAGAATGTTCCCATGGTCTTCTGTCAGAGGATATGGCCATTAGTGAGAGCGTTTCATAGTCTTCCTATACTAACTTTGCTGGAGAAGCCGTGATGGCTGAAGGCCATGCAAAGACTGTGGTTGGAAATGCTTGATGCAGAGATGATTGTTGGAAGGGATGTCTCAGCTGAGCTAGGCTCAGGGAGGACAAAAGCAGGCTAGAGGAAGCCACTGAGGCAAGAAGCTGGCCTGCTCATAACCCCTGAACTGGAGATGTCTTCTTGGGCAAGGTGCCAGCTGCAAGAACTGCGTTGGCTGCCTCTCAGAGGGAAAGTCTAGGGAATCATAGAAGCTGCTGGAATGGAGAAATCCCAAACACTCGAGCCCTGTGTTATGCTTTGGTGCTGGAAGAACTGTGTTTGAGGTGGGGAAGGCGAGCAGACTTTACTTGAGGATGTTAGGGTATTCTTCTGCATTGTCTGATTGCAATTGCTCTCTAAATTGCTGAACACCTGAGGAAGAATGACTGGTGGGGCTGCAAAGGAAAATGCAGATGGAGATCATATGGTGTGACCCAGAAGAGGGAATTGCTCTGCACAGCTTTGCAAACAGAGGCTTCACAGGAGAACTGCGGGGGAGTAAGAGTCTGCAAGATCTTTAAGCTAAGGAGCAGAGCTTCCCAAATGTGTCTAAGGTACAGAAATTCCTCCTCTTAGTGACTCATCTGAGACCAGGATTTTCAAAATAAACTCCTAAATCAAGCTTCCAAAATCCATATTTAGACACCCAAGCTTCTAAGGATTCCTCTGGGTTGGCATTCAATTTTTCTGCACATCAAGCCACTTGTTTGAGTGATTAACAATGGCTTTAAGAACAAATCTTCAAGAACCACATTTGAAAATCTTTGCCAGAAAGAATTGGCTATGAATCCTTCTTCGTACACACAAATGGCCTTTTGAAAGCAGAAAGCAGTTTTACTTCTCCATTGCTCTGCGGAGCCAACATACTGTTTGACATGCTGGAAGCCAGCTGGATAAATGAAAAATATTGCTATGCCTTCTTAGAGAGTATGTGCCTGAATTGGCAAAAAATAGAATAGCCTTCTTGCCTCTGATGGCTACAGATGAGCAAAGATTACTACACCTGTGGTATTCCCCTAAGTAGCTGCATCCAGGCACCCACACAGAAAAAGGGGGACAACGCTTTCAGAAAGGGCGATTTCAAATTAATGACTGAAAAACAAAAAAGCAGCTGTTTTAGTGCAATAACATGAGGAAGGAAGAAGCTGTTTGAATGTATCTAGAGAGAAAAATAAAACCAGCCAACCAACAGCAAATGGGCAGATTGGTCTGCTCCATCTCGGTAGAAGTAATTTTCTGCTTTCATCAAACTGATCGTGTCAGGGGATTGCTTTAAGACAAATAAGTGGCATAATTTAAAAATAATGAACATAGATAGATTTGCGCAGAAAAAATTACACTGTTATTCTGCAGCAATTCTACACAGCTCTCTGCTTTCAGTAGAACCAGTTTAAAATTCAAGCCCTGCAGAGCCTTTGCTCCTGAGGAATGAGTCCTCTTTGCTAAATCCCAAGGATTTTAAATGCACATAAGTAAATACACGGACGATAAATTACTGGAAAAGATCATCTTGCTTGTCTCTGCAAAGAGAACTACCCCTTTAGCCACAGCACTGTTCGGCACAGCACCTATCCATTCACCTACCTGCTCCAAAGCATAATCCCANACAGAGGATGCTTTTCATCCAGGATGGTCGCCATGGGACCCTGCCAATTGAAAGGAACGGAGCGAATGAATAAGGAGAAGAAGGCGGAGGGAATATTTAATTCGCTTCCTCTGGGAATTTGTGGTCTCTTTGTCTTTTAATTCCCATGTAGATACTGAAACTCAAGGAAAAAAAAAAAAAGAGTAATCAGAGTGTCTGGTCTCTCCATTTAGCATTGGACAGCTTTTTTTATTTATTTGTTTTGTGGGGAAAGGCACTGACACCAATTCCTTATACCCTCAGCCACATACACTGTATTAAGTCAGGCAGAGTAGTACCAACCGTCCCCAAACCTCAGTGAGAAATGTCTCACAAACACTTGTCCTGCAGAAGTACAAANCAGAGGCGCCGGTCTCGTCCTTTCTCTGTTTGTAATCCCAAGGGAAGGCACCCCTGGGAAAGTGCCAATCATGCTGGAAACCATGCAGTACAGTCACATCTGCGGCTGCCTCTGCCCGGATTTTTGTAAATCTGGTTGAGGGGGAGGCATGGGGTATTCCACCCCTCTTCTTTGACGGAGGAAAACAAAAAAAAATGACGTTTCGCAGGGCCGGCTGCTGCCACCAGTCTGTGTCATGCGGGATGCGGATCATGTGGCTGTCCCTCCCCAGGAACCAGGCGCTCCGGACCCTCCTTTCCCACCTCACATCCCCCCCGCCCCCGGNGTGTCTGGTCTCTCCATTTAGCATTGGACAGCTTTTTTTATTTATTTGTTTTGTGGGGAAAGGCACTGACACCAATTCCTTATACCCTCAGCCACATACACTGTATTAAGTCAGGCAGAGTAGTACCAACCGTCCCCAAACCTCAGTGAGAAATGTCTCACAAACACTTGTCCTGCAGAAGTACAAAGGCTCCATAAATTATATTACGATGCAAGTTGAAGGAGGGAATGTATCATTTTAGTCCTGACCAACTTTCTGCGTGTAAGCTAACCAAGGAAATGGTTTGGCGCGTGGATTTCTGCTATTTCAGGATTTGTCATTAGGTACATGGGCAAGATGAATCAACAAAGGCTGACACAAAGGCTGGGTGTTTTCCTTTGTTTTCCCCCATTAAACAGTGGAGAAACCCAAGCATAATTCTGTAATTTTGTATTAGATGCCTTTAGGGCAGTGGAGGAAAAATGCAGTTGCTTATTGAAAGCTACTTTAAAGGAAGAGAATTTCTTCCAGACTAATTACTGCAGTATAGTTTCATTTCCTGTATGTTATATTTTTAAGCTACATTGCACAGTTGAGCAATGAGCAATGAGAATAAAACCAGAAATACAGAATAGCTACTATTAAAAAATGTTTTGAATACACTAGGACTGTTTTGTCTAGTTAAAAATGGGGAAGGCATGGGCAGATTTGATAGAGTGAATGATATGAGGAGTGTGAACAGGGCCTGTTTGTTCAGCTTCCAATAGAAGAACTTGGAAGAGGGCATCAGGTGAAGGAACCTGGTTCAGAACATGCAGAAGGGGTTGTTTTCATAAGGTGTGGGTGTAGCTCTATGGGGCTCCTTGCGAAAGGACGTTGCGGGTGCAGAATTTCATGTGAATTTGAGGGGAGATTGAACAAATGTTTGGAAAGTGCTAAACAGATCAAAACTGTCTTAAACCAATAAGCCACATCGCTTTCAGAAAAGCATCTGAGCTCAAAACTGTTGGAGGTTGGGAGAACTCCTGGGCAAGTTATTGTGCTGGGTTCAGTGAAAATTATCTTCATAACCAAGACAATAACCTTGTAAAGGTTGGGATGGGAGTATGATTTTCCAAGCACCTCTGCAGTATATGCTTGCCCAGGTAGAGGATGGCAATGGTAACAGCAGCTTGACAGTAAACCAGCTTCATTTCCAGGTATTTCACACTGAGTATTTCAAACTTTGCTGATTTTTCCCAGCAAGTTTCCTTTTTTTTTTTTTCTGTTTTCCTCCCTGTGATTATCCGTGTAAGAGAAAGACGTTCTTACTTTTCAACTTCTTTCAAACTTGTTTTCACTGAGAATGAAGGAGAGTGAAGGAAGGTTACCTCACACCTGTGTTGATGGAGTGTTGCACAAGGACATGGAAACTGCTGGAATGACCCGCACATTCCTTCCTCTAGTTTAGAGATGCAGCCTTTGGCATTGGTAAATGCACAATTTTTTGGAAGAAGGCAAAAAGCCTGTTGGTGTTTTTGAAGTTGCCTTTCTCTTTCCTGCCTTATAGGCATAAGGATCAGGGCTAAGGCTTGAAATACATAGTGATAGTAGTTTCTCCTGCGGTTAACTTGCATTATCTACCCTAGTGGCTGCTGAATTTATCAAGCCTTCATGAAATCCAGTTACTTTGTTTCAGTATTGATAAACTGGAAGAGGAGTGAGGATGTACACCTCATTCAGCATTTCCAGAGAGCCCAAAACATCACTTGTTCTTCTTATTTAGAGATTTGTTTCTCTGACAAGACCTAAGTGTTTTCTCAAGTCTGTCCTGAGTGACCCAGGTTATCCTGAATTGGATGTCAATGATTGCCAGAGCCACAGCTGCTGTTGATTATTTTGGAACTGCTTTTGCAGGGCAAAGTAATTTTCACTCAGCATTGATCTGTTTTGAATTGTGCGTTTGTTTGACCAGAGCTGGAAGTAAATCTCAGGTTCTTTTTTTGGCACTTGTCACATTCCTGGTATTAAAGAATCCTTTATTCCCGCCAGTGAATCCAGTGACAAACCTGGACATAGACGTCAGGTCCCCCAACTGACACCTGGCTGGGGACAAAAAGGCACTCTGTGCATTCAGTCCTGGGAAGTTTGTTTGGCGTAGGGGGAGGGAGGCAAAAAAATAAATCATACAAAGAGATATGAGCCAATAGGCGCAAATCAAAATACACGACACCATGACACGTTGTGCCTTCTGTGTATTGGGACCGTTATGCTTGAGATATTCCATGCGGTGTGTACAAAGTCCGTGTTTGTAGGATCAGGCGGTGGGGAAGCAGTTGTGATTTATGCGTGGGCCCAAGCTCTTATCCATCCTGAGCCTTCCCATTTTGCTCAGCAGGACCAGGCTCTGAAGCTTGGTACAGAAGGGTCACTAGCCCTGGGGGGTGAAGGCAGCACTGGGATAGCACAAGAAAAAGTGTGTCTTACATTCCTGCCTTGATTGATGCCGCAGATGTGTAGTTTGGGATACATCATTGAACCTCTCTGGGCCAAATTCTGCTCAGGAGCACTGGAGTAAATTCAGGGTGACTCCACTGAAGTCATGTGGCAAAGCCCAACCAGACACCACTTAAACTTGTCTCCGCTGGCTGTCCTAGGGCTGGGCTTGGCTCAAGGATTTGAAAACTCAGTCCAGTGTGTGAATGACTCTCTGCTCTCTACCAACACTGCATTTCAGCCTGCTTTTGTTTCAGGGTGACTTGGTGTACCTCAGACAGGATCCCTCAGGACTTTCAGGTCTGGTGTGAATTGTGGCCCTAAATGGTAGCCCATCAAAGGCTGGGTTTTTTTTCAGTTTAATTTGTTGTTTTCACGTATTTAAATCCCAACAGTGGTTCAGAGGGTATTGAGAAATGTCCCACAGCTGAGCTAAAGCCACAGCTTTGCCTAGGTGGGCTCAGACCCCTGAGCACATGAAGAGGAAGTGAAATTAATTCTGGGATAACAAGCTCTGGGGACATCTTATCTCTGCTTGGTGTGGGAAATAGCAAGTTGCCTAGAAGAAACATGACTCACTCTTATTTGTATTCAGAAAAGTGGGGGAATGTCTAGGTTTCTGTTTAATTAAAGATTAATATGAAGCAGTTTTCTTTCTCCTCCCCAAGCATTGCATGCAAGGCAGCATTCACTGTTCCTTGAAGTTAATATACTGTATTATGCATTCTAATAGCTGACATTTCATGTGACCTACATGCACAGAGTACAGCTGGGATGAGTCAGATTTCTGTGTCTGTGGCTGCTGCATCTCCTACAGTCTTAAATTAATGCATATATTTGAAATGTGGGGAGGACTGGTGCAGGAGCATTCATTCAGCCCTCAAGAGCCCCAGGCCTTGGAGAAAGTAACAGGGAAAGAGGAAGACTTCCCCTGGGTGGAGGAGGATCAAGTGAGGGATCAGTTAGGTCAATTAGACATTCAGAAGTCCATGGGCCCTGATGGGATACACCCGAGGGTGCTGAAGGAGCTGGCGGATGTCATTGCTGGGCCGCTCTCCACCATCTTTGAAAGGTCCTGGAGAACAGGCGAGGTGCCTGAAGACTGGAGGAAAGCCAATGTCACTCCAGTCTTCAAAAAGGGCAAGAAGGAGGACCCGGGGAACTACAGGCCGGTCAGCCTCACCTCCATCCCTGGAAAGATGATGGAACAGCTTGTTCTGGGCGTCATCTCAAAGCATATGGAGGAAAAGAAGGCCATCAGAAGTACTCAGCATGGATTCACCAAGGGGAAATCNAACCCGCCTGGACGCGTTCCTGTGTAACCTGCTCTAAGGTGGCCCTGCTCTGGCAGGGGGGTTGGACTAGATGATCTACTAAGGTCCCTTCCAACCCTATGATTCTATGATTCTATGATTCTATGATTCAGAAGTGGCGGTGAGATCTGTGCCTCTTCAAAGAAGAACTTATTTCCCTGGAGACTGATTCTGTGCCTCTTCCTCAGCGACAGTTTCCAATCACGCGGTGAAGTCAAAGCCAGGTCAGCAGGATCAAGACATACAGGATTTCAGGCAATGCCAGTCAAGAATCCTTAAAGAAGGGGGACCACTGTAAAGGATGCTATGGCAAGCACAGGAAGAATGGATAATCCAGTGAGAAGGAAAATGGAGTCACAATTTATTATTTTAATCTGATACAAGCCCCTGAATTTGAACATTATTTTTTTCCCCCCAAGACTGAATGGGGGATCTTTTTTGGATTGTTTGGGTGCCCACTTTCTACTTAGCAGAGTATAAAAACTAATTTACTTTCCTGCTGCAGAACAATCTTTTTTTTCTTTGAATTAGTGAAAAATATGTGACAGAAATGATCCATTGTAAATAGAGTGGGTCAAAGAACCAGAGCTTAGTTTGGAGGCTTTTTGTGGACCAGAACTGGTGTTGTCAGCTCGCCTTAAATCAAACCAAATCAAACAAAACCAAACAATCCTCACCGAACCACAGATCTATGGATTTCTTTTATCTGCCCATCTTCAGGTAAGAAGAGTGGGACACTGCAGGTTTCCAAAGCTCTTTTTAGAAGAACTATCCCTCATTATAAGTTTAACGTGCTTATCAATATTCAGGATTGGTTTCCCACGGAGTTAAACAGGCTTTATAGCAGCGTCGCTCTGCTGGGCTGCAGAACTGCGAACTGGCTGTATAACAACACTATAAAATGTAATACTCCTCCTGAGAGCAAGCCCAGTTTTACAGGGATGTGGCGGGGGTTGAGAAGGAGGTGCTCTTTAGCCGCCGTGGTACCTGCCCTGGCTGCACACCCCCTTTAGTCAAGTCAGGGTCGTGTCCAACCCTAAATAAGTGCTATGGACTGGCACAGCAGCGCTGGGGGCTGCCCACAGCAGGTACCCCAGGAGGACAGGCGTTTAAACAGTCTAACTACAGAACTGTCTTTACAATGCACAGACCCGCCGTAGCCACAAAAGTATCCTGCCACATCGTGCTAAACCGTAGCCCTTCATCCTCAGCATCTCTCGCCCAGCTAAGGCTTTTGCACATTCTTTTACCCAGGCAGCCAAAAATGAACTAGGCTTTCAGGAGACCAAGTCTTAAGGGAAGGCAACGAAGGTAATTAGTCCCTTCAGAGCTGAAGTGTCTCCTGAAAATGGCATGATGGCTTTGCTTCCAGCGTAAGCTTGCTATGTTGAAGAGAGTGATGCTTAAATATATTTCCAAAATCTGGTCCAAATTCTGATGAGCTCTATCTTATGCTTGGGGAAACGGGAGAAAACGGAAGTGAAATACTAGATGTTGATGGAACTGTTAATTGAGCCCTTATCAACCTGGTCAGCATAGAAAGCATGCTTCTCACTTGGTCTAGGCAAATAAAGAAATTTTTACTTTTTTAAATAGTTACTAACATGGACTTCTTGAGATTTCCTAAGAAGAAAATCTAAACTAGAAAAAGTCGTCATTAAAACACTCCCATAAACATTTTTACACGATTACATTTAATGCATTGGCTATATTCAGATTTTTTTGTAAAATCCTTGTCTTTTTACAGTCAGTTTATCTCTGCTTCAGTGAAGGAGGGCCAGGGACTTTCCTACACAGCTTGAACCCACATGAGGCCCCAGTGACCTTCTCATCTTACATACTTCTGTCTCATGCTTCCTTTTTAAACATGTAGACACTTGCCTGGGCTATGATGGGGTTCATTCAACGAGTCTGGCATATGGCTTAGGAGTTCTGTATGCTCTAATTATCCTTGTTCACACCCCTCTGGTCAAGCCTGGTTGACAATGACGGCTGGAAAATCAGGTCCATCTGTTCCCTCCAAAAGATACAATCCAACGGCTTTAGTGAGGAAAATAGACCCAAGAAGAGCTGTAGGCATGCTTGCTTTCAGCCTGATGGCAGTCTTACTAAAATCAATAAAAAGACTCCCACTGACTTCAGTAGGGAAATGGTTTCCTACTCTGCAATTTTCCGCTGGAGTTATGCGAAGGAAGCAAGGTCGGGCTTTATCTTAAAGTTACTTATATTACAGGGTTAATAACTGATGACTCAATTCTTACAGAGCCCAAAAGGTCAAAGGGTTGCTTACAACAACTGATAAAACACCCTTGACCGATGTTCTCACAGCACCCATGATAAATGCTGCTGATAGGCATATCACACTTATCCATCAGTCTTTTATGAACTACTTATAAACACCATATCATTATAAATCTCGACTAGCAAAGCAAGTAAATTCTGTGTCAGAAAGTTGTGAGCAAAGTTTGGAAACTCAAGTCACCTTTGACATCTGCCGAACACTTGGTTGGTGGATTGAATGTTACTTCAGTTGTGAACTACGTTTCTGAGACACTAGGAGATAAGAGGCCTCGTGGCTGGAGCACAATCTGTTGTTAGAAAGCCAACTTTTTTTTTTTTGATTTCAAACAAAAATATAACAAATGATGGACCAGTCCTGAGAATGGACACCAGGTTTTGCCACATATTGGCTGTTGTTTCCCCTCACCTCTGAGTTTGCTCTTAAAAATGAGCATGAGGTTCTTATGTATGTCTATAATAAAAATAGCCATCATCTGTCACTCGCTAGGGACACCAGATTTTCTTACTTGAACAGATATGGTAATTTCTTTCCCCCCACCGTGCAATAAACTCTGAGGTTATTTGGGAAGCACTCCAGCCCTTAGCTTGAATCCTATCTCACCGAGAAGAGCCTAAATGGAGTCACCCCTTTGAAGTGTCGGCAGTGGCGCTGCTGGACTCAGGCCCTTTGTCTTCCCTGGGGGAAGCAGTGGCTGCGTACCAACTGCCAGTGTCAAAGGGAGGATGGGGACGCATCTGACGCAGGATGCTGGGGTTGACCGTGAGGACACCAGGTCTGACGCTGCACCCAGCTTGAGGGCAGTGAGGCTTTGGGAAGTGGTGATGACCCCTTCCGCTCACAGAGCACACAAGATGGATTTGGCGGGGAGGCACTTGTGTCAGGGTGTAAATTCCCCTCTGGAGCACCAGCTCAGTGCCCAGTTCATTAATCCTTCCTGGGACAAGTTCAGGTTTTACTCCTTGAGCCACTTTTTGAAGGCTGCTAGGAGCCGGGAGATCTCACAGAAGGGTTCAGCTCTTAGGAACAACTCTAGCAGTGCCCTGGCAGCTCTTCGCTTGCCTTGGTGAAGCATGGAGAAGGATGGACATTACAGGGAGTTCCACCTTATCGTCCCAACAGATTTTTACAGTCATGGCAGAGAACATTCTCTAGCGCACGAAACTGTACAAGAGAGAAAGGTACTCCAAAGAGATACAGAAAACTGTGGCCACAGGTGTTTGTTGTTCTTTACTGTCTATAGTCATAGAATCATAGAATGGGTGAGGTTGGAAGGGACCTTTAAGATCATCAAGTCCAACCATTAACCCACCCTGACAAAAACCACTTCTAAACCATGTCCCTCAGTACCACATCTACCCTTTTCCTAAACACCTCCAGGGATGGGGAATCCACCCCCTCCCTGGGCAGCCTCTTCCAATGTTTAATAACCCTTTCAGGGAAAAAATGTTTCCTGATATCCATTCTAAACCTGCCCTGACATAACTTGAACCCGTCAGCATGCTTTTGGGACAGTGATGCTCAAAGGGACCTGTTCCTTGTCCCAGCCTTCTGGCCGAGAAGGCTGCACTACGGTCAATTTGGCTGGACCGGTGTATAAACCAGAAAAGAGATGTTGCCTCCGTGCAGCAGAAATCTGCCAAGGCCGCACTAACGCTTTCTGAGTGACACTTCATTGTAACTTTTCACGCTTTCACCAAGACAAAATCCCACAACAGTTTCTTATGATTACTCTTCAAAAGTGCTCCATCCATGAGGAGGGAAATTAGACCGGAGATCACACACATGGCACTTCGGAAAGAAAATCAATGCTGCCCTCCTGCGGCCTCGGGCTCTCCATGCCGTGAGGAAGCTGCAAATGTGCATCAGCCTCTCCGGCTGGTTTTCCAGCTCTGGAGGGAGAAGGGAGAGCCACCAGGCAGTGGGATTTCCACTCTGGGGTTATTCACACCTCCTCCCATTCTAGCATCTAAATTAGGTGCGTGAGTCTGAAGCCCCAGATAGTAAATCAAAGAATGATAACAGCTTAACTGAGCTCCACTGCCCTTTGGAGGAACTTGCCTTCTTTCCTTGAGTATGTGGTGAAATCAAGACTGTCAGTACAGAGGCAGGAGCCTGGATAGCCATCAGTGCCAGCACATCTTCTGGGCAGTGACATTGCCAACCACAACCAGGCTTTCCTGAATCCCTTTTTCTATCCACAGTGCCTGTTTATGACTTCTCAGTGTCTGGATGTAGAAGGTGGTAGCTCCTCATGAGACCATGCTGTCTCATTTATCTTCCCTGTTTCACACAAATACACTCATTCCTTGTATGAAAAATCTTCAGGCCACTGCTTTGGGTACCGAGGGCCAGACAGGCTTGCGCTACTATAAGGAGACCTCAGTTAGGGAGGATTTTTAGTGGAGGAATGTCGAGACAACAGCAGTTGTAGATGCTGGGTGACAGCTGGCAAGCTGCGGAGGTGGTGATGTGTTAAACAGAGCTGAAATCCGAACTATGTTTAAGTCTGGAGTAACTGCCCTGAAATAAGTAAAGTAACTTTGGACTGACTCTATTATATTGGAGGGCAAAAGTTGGCTTGGTGATTACATGAAAAAGTGCAGCAGATGAAGAGTTTCAGCAAAAGTTCAATCAAAGCAATGAAATCCAACAGCTCCCTTTCTCCTCTTTTCCAGTAGCATTTCTGGGGCTGGCTTCTTGCACCAAGTTTCTCTATTTTTAGCGAGGTTTATGGATTTGCCTTTGTAAAAGAGGCCCAGTCTCTGTTCTCATTTACACCAGTTCATGCCTGCCTGTTTCAGCGTAGTTCAGCTCTACTCAAGCTTCCAGAAGCAAGACAAAAAAAATCACAACTGGCCTTGTTGTAGCTGAGCAGCAGCTAAGCCAAGAGCCATGCTGTTTTCAGCAGACACCTGGAAAACCATGAACAGAAAGACACTGTGCTGACTTCTGTCCTCATACGCAAATCCCACTACCATCAATGGATCATGGGAATGCACATCTGAGGGTAAAATTTGGCATCCCTTGCCTCTTCTCCTGTCCCAACTTTGTAGTCGGGGAGGGGAGCCAAGAATCCTGAGGAATATCTAGAGGAGGCAAGAGTGTTCTTTCAGGAGCAGGTTTTCTATTTTTTGACTGGATTTTAATACTTATCAGATGTGAAGTTCGTAGGAGGGATAATGAAGCCCAAGTAAAGTATTACTTATGCTAAAAAATGGTTGGGCATATAACTATGTCGGTGCTGAGGGACCATACTTGTAGCAGATTAAAATGTATTACATATAGCTAGGGTTATAGTTAAGGCTGGTTTAGGGTTGCCACCTTTGAAATAAAAATGGCACCTTAACCACATGGCTGTTACGCATGCTCTGTACTTGTGTACTGGCTTTAAGAGCAGTGGACAAATCTGTAACATCCCAGCTCGCTGACAATGACCTTGTGCTGGGGCCATGGCATGAATTACTTCTCACACCTCAGCAAGCCAGGTCTCACGCTGCCCCTTCCTCCAGAGGCCTATATATTCTAGTGAAATTCAACGCGTCTTTCATGATGGTGGTGACATTTCTCTTCCTCCCAACCAGCATCGGTCAGAAGAATGTCTGCTGATACCTGCATCTCCAACCTTGGTTTGCAAATGAGCAAAACTTCCACTGGAAAGGATGGTGCTGCGCTGGTTTGTTCTAGCTGGTGTTCTGTAGCAATGAAGTTATGGGAATTTTAAAGTTCTCAGGAAAGGAAAATTGAGATGGATGTCTCCCCTGTTGTTGTTAATAGTGTCTGACCTTTTTTCCTGTCCTTTCTCCTGTGTATCATTTAACATGTGAGCGGTTCAGGGAAGAGGGGAGGAAGGAAGTATCCATAATGGGCTCTTTTATGAAATGAGGTAGATTAGGAGACACTTTTTTTTTTGCTGTAGAAGACTGTAGATTTAACTCTGAAGACTCTTCTTTTGAAGTGCTTAGCCCTTCCTTAAACTGTGCATTTGTCCCAAGAAAGGATTAAAAGGTAGGTATCAACTTACGTCTTTTTTCCTTACCCCCAGCGTAGTATAAACGCCTAGGTCAGGCTTTTACTGCAACCCTGAGAGTGCAAAAAAAAAAAAAGCTCTCTTCCTATCTTTTAAAACAAAAGCAGCCACAGGATATCAGCAGCAGGGCAACAGGAAAACTGCCAGGTATGGTGGGACCCGGGTCAGCGCAGTAAGAGCTGGCCAAGCTGTCCCCTCGCAGGCCAGCTGCTGCCCTGCCAGAAAAAGGGTGCCTGGCTATGGCACCCCTTGGTGCCCAGCTGGCTCTTGGGATGAAAGGGTTCCCTTTTCGTGAGAATTGCCTTGGGGTCGTAGCGCTTATGCCTGAGTGAGCGTTCTGCTTGTTCAAGGTTAAATCCCACCTTGCCGCTTACACACAAGGGTGTATTTTTCTGTAAGGCGACGTAGGCCTGAAATCAGTGTAGATGCACGGGGTCTGTAAGGTGGGAGGCTCCACAGATGGGAAGGGTTTGACTGAAAATGCTTTGTGTCCGGTGCTTCTGACATGACATAGATTGATTCCAAGACACCAAACAGTCGGGCTATGAAAATGTTGGAATTCAAGGAGAGAAGGGCTCCTGGGAGCTAATGTAAAGCTGTGGCTTTTGTCGCACCAGACACCACTTAAACAATCTGCGTGTGAGCCATTATGTATAAGGCACAACAGCCCTTTTCCTGTCTTACAGGAATGCTGGATTAGGCCCACGCACACACCGACTGCCAGCGGCTTGTGGAAGATGTCTTTGGACTGCAGTAGCAGGGCACAGCTCCCGCAGGGTAAATAGCTGGTGGTGGCACAGTGGTGCGAAGGGGACAGGACGGTGACAGTGGTGCCTACAGGGGACTTCGGGAAGAGGAGACCAGGTGTGGAAGCCCTGCAGCTACAGAAGGGCAAGGTCCTGGGTGTACACCATGGGTGTACACCATGGGTGTACGTCAGCCTCCCATGACTGTTTTAATTTGGACCCTGTGAGGCTGACCATGTGGGATGCTCATCAGTTCAGAGGGGGGAGGTGCCTCATTGCCAGCATTTGGCTCTGCTTGGTCCCTTGGCAGCCAGAAGCCATGTCTTTTCCTCTCCTTCCCTCCTTACGTCTCTCCTTTTTCCCCTTCTTTCTTCGCACAGTCACAGGTAGCTGAGGTTGGAAGGGTGGCTTCTGGAGGGCATCTGGTCCAACCCTCTGCTCAAGCTGTGCCAGCTCGGGCAGGCTGCCCAGGGCCATGTCCAGACAGGTTTTCTCTATCTCCAAGGATGAAGATTCCAAAGCTATCCTGGCTTTGCCTCCTTTCCCCCTTCCCCTCTGCACTCCTTGCGCCTGTCAGTAGGTGTCAGCGAGCTCCAGCCAATGCTCCCAGGGCCACCAACCTGTCTCCCGGGCATCCCGCGCTGAGAAAACCCTGGCGAAATCCAGAGGAAATATGTGGCAAACAAATGAGCGGAGGATGGAGTGCAAGGAGAGGGAGAAGGGGTATTGAGGGAATTTCTCCTCGGTGAGTCAGAGTAAGCTCACCGATGCCGGCTGTGCGCTGTGGAAAGCTGCAGGAGGCAGTTTTGTGACTGGTTAAAAACCACACTGGTCTCCTAACTTTTTTAGCACTCTAGACAAAGTGCCCTGGGTGTTTTAGACAAATTCATCCCATCCTGACTTTGCTGACACAGTGTTGTCTTGGGCAGATGGCCTCATCTTACAGCTTTGCTCAGCTGTAAAATGAATCTGATGATAATCACCCACTGGTGTCCCAGGGCTACGGCACAGGTTACTTGTTTCACACCTGACTCAAACAATTAAAATACAGAAGCAATGGAGATATTATGCCGTGGGGTGGGGACGTTTGTCCAGTATCTGTGTTCTTACCATCTTTGGATTGACCTGCAAGAACGACAACTTTGCCTGCTTGTAAAGACAGCTGATAAGTATAGCTAGGGAACAATGCTGCTTTTTATAAGGGCGCTGTAAAACCCATGGCGACTATCTTCCAAGATCGAGACTAAGTAATTGCATGGGCGCAGGTATAATCAAATTGCCTTGCATAGCTGTCCTGCTCCGGCTGCATGCAGCAGGGTGATTGACATGATTCCGTTGTGCAAAACCCAGCTTCTGAGACGGCGAGTTAAATAAATGCCAGTGGCTGTGACGGATCAAGGCAGAAGTAGGTAGGATTTTTCTGGACCTACCAGTGCTCTTCATGATACCTGTAAGGAATCACACACAGCTGTGGCAGCCAGGAGACGGGATCTGGGCTAAAAGGAGCAGTTTCTTAGCTCCTGCTCTCCAGACAGGAGACAATTTTTTTTATATGTTGAGTGAGATGCAATGTTGTGTTGGGACGCAACATTCAAGCTAATTACCTAGAAAAAGGAACTGAATACAACTCTGCTTCTTACTGACTTTCAGGGAGCCAAGGTCTGGCAGCCCTGGGAAAAGGAGGTCTAAACACTCCTTCGGTCTTCTGAATAAAGCACCACAGAAATACAAGTCTCTTACAGATGCCACAGTAGGTGGTCTAGCTATAGCCTTTAATCCTTCTCTGCCTCAGCTCCCTCTTTTTTAAGTTACAGCTAGGGTTACTTTGCAGCCACGCTGGCAGCATCTCAGCAATATCTCAGGGACTGTGATATTTTCTGATATCTTGTTACTGTGGTGGCAAAACACACAGGCAGAACATTACTATTTACTATTACATTTCCAGAGCTGGCTTTTTCAACAAGAGAGTGTATGTTTTGGAAACGGAGGGAGGGAGGGAGGGCTAGACACAGAGAGGACTTGCTCAGCCCGGCTGCGGAGCAGGGAATGGGTAAAGAGGCAGCTCCCAATCTCCCTCTCTGGCTATGGAGCCGTGTTGATAGATTTTAGAGAGATGGGGGCTGAGCTCTTCTCCTTGGTGTCAAGAGATAGGACAAGAGGAAACGGGTTCAAGTTATGTCAGGGCAGGTTTAGATTGGATATCAGGAAACATTTTTTCATGGAAAGGGTTATTAACCATTGGAAGAGGCTGCCCAGGGAGGTGGTAGATTCCCCATCCCTGGAGGTGTTTAGGAAAAGGGTAGATGTGGTACTTAGGGACATGGTTTAGAAGTGTTTTTTGTCAGGGTAGGTTAATGGTTGGACTTGGTGATCTTAAAGGTCCCTTCCAACCTCACCCATTCTATGATTCTGTCTGGGGGGCAAAGCTGTCCAGCTTGCAGACAGGCCATTGCTATAGCACCGAGCTCTGAAGGTCTGGAGCTGAGAAATGGAGGTATCAGGAAGCCTGTCAAAAAAATAACAGGAATCAGCCACCTGCTCAAATAGCCCTCATGAAATAACAAAAAATCCAGCATCTTCTGGAGGTGTTCCTTGACGTTTCAGAGCATGAGGGATGAGTGCACCAGCAGGAGCACTGCTGCTGTCCGTGGAAGGGGGTCACAGAAACTTTGGGGACCTGCAGGGATGCTCTTACAGGCACCAGCATTTTGGAGCTTTACTCTACTGTACTGTACCCTATAGAAGGCAAGTGATTAATCCATTTAACTTGTGGGCACCAGATGCTTGATTTAAGGAGAGAAAGGATCTAATGCGGGTCTTAACGCCTCAAGTGGATTTCCTGGTAACCCTAAGCTTGAGATTTTTCTTACTGAGATTAATTAGGTTACTTGACGGAGATGGAAATCAGAAGACCTGGACATGATTGATGGGGGGATACAGGGGAAGGCTGGTGTAACTGCAACTTTTTTCACGGGGTGTGGGAATATAACAATGTATTTTGGGGAGGTGGAAGACAGATGTATTTTTATTAGTGAGGAAGAAGGACCATGCTTTGAAAACCCATGATATGAGAGGGATGGAAATGGAGGATATGTCAAAATATAAAGCTCTGAGAACAGGAGAGCACAGCTTCGAAGAAGATGAGTAGGCAAGTGGGGGCTAATACAACAGTGAGAAAGAAGATCTCTGCATATATAAGAGGTTATACTAACTTTTTATACAACGTTTTTTCTGGGGTAACATGGAAAAAAACGACAAAGGCAGTCCCATATAAAATTGTCAGTTCATAGCATATTTCAGCTTCCAGCTGGGACAACACTTGTTTTGTTCTGCCTCCAAAGCCTCCAAAATGTGCTTTGAAACTGAGGGATCTTTTAAGCCCTGTCTTAGTAATAGCATCTCTGCAGTTAACTGGAGAAGGAGTGTTTGAGCAGTTCCTGGCAGTTCCTCAGCCAGCGTTCTTCAGTGAAACTAATAAGAGTTTGGAGATGTGCAGGTGTTCATGGTATGGTATATACACACACACATTTATCTAAGGAAAATTTTCCCCTAGACTCAGTGGTGACCTGTTCTGCACCTCCGTCTTCTTCTTTCCCAATAGTGGAGCCAGGCAAAAAGTCCTTCTCTGCCTCCTCCATGGCCTGCCACCCATCTAGAGGGTGAGATGAAGGCTCAGGAGGTGGGAAGATTTTGGAAATGACCTCTGCGCGCTGGATCAAGGAGACATCAGTTATGTGGCAGGCTCAGCAGAGGGAGCCTTGGGTTCAGTCGTGGAGCTGAGGAAGGGAGCAGACTTAATGCAGGTCAGAAAACAAAGGTTGCTTTCCTTTTCCTCCCTCATCTAGGAGCCTAGGCTTGCTACCCAGGCTGGGGATGGCTAGGCAACATCACATCGTTCCCCTCTGTGTGTGTGTGTCTGGATACTTTATGCCACACATGCAGTTTTTGAAGTCCTTAGAGCCTGCCCCTGTGACGTTGTGCTCCAAAACGCGGCTCTCCCACCACATCACTGGGGTAGCTGTCACGCTTCTGGCAAAAGGAAGCCGTGGAGGAGTTGCTCTGTGTTGTCCAAACTTGTTTGCTATTCAGTGTAGTTATAGTACTTTGAATCTGTCCAAACATCCTGCTGCCTGGCGTTGGCTTTGCCACCGGGGAGCTGCTGTGTGCCGGCTGGGGAGGGAGGTGTTTCTCCTCTATGGCAGCTCCCCGTGTTAAATATTAACTAATTGCTGCTGATCTTACAGGTCATTTTACTGTATCACCAGCTCTCTTACTCACAAGGAGAGTATTTGGAGTGTAGTGTGAACTTTTCTATGCCTGGCTGCTTCACGGTTAATTTTTTGATCGAAAACTCGAGCTTTTGGCTAAATGAGTATTTTTAGAAAACGCCTGCTTTCCTCATAAAATATTTCTGTCGAAACCTAACATTTCTTAACTTTCCTCTGAAAGGCTTTCGTTTTTGTGACAGTCATTGTGTGAAAACATTTGCTCCTCCAGTTAACAGGGTGGTTTTTTTCAACAACAATTAGGATTTTATTTTGGAAACTTCCTGTTTTCCTAAGAGTTTCATGTTCGAGCAGCCCACGTGCCCAGCCCCAGCTCAACAAAAGCTGTTCCTGTGCCAGGCCAAGAGGCAGAAGAGGAGAAGGATAGCAGTAGTGCCTTTATGGCTGTTCATTGTTCAGGAGACAAATTTAAGCAAAGATGGCTTTAAAACAAAACCAGAAAAGAACCATTTTTTTGGGTGATGTATGTAGTGAAAAACTTCTTCTTCTTCATCCCAGAACTTCAAGGTCTGAAATGTCTTCAGGTAGGTCTTTTTTGTTTGTTTATATGTCCATGACTTAACTGAGACGAAGCAGTTATTAAAAAGCTGTGTCAGCAGTGGGCAGGAGGTGAAGACCCAGCCCAAGGCATCAGGCATGACGCTCCTATGAAGTCCCTTTCTCGTTTCCTCACTTCTTCCCTTTTTTTCTCTTTGCAGTGAAAGAGGAGCCTATTCCCTACGGGGTCCCAAATTGAGTTTTGCCACAGTAACCCTGCAACTCCAGCTAAAACTGGTTTGCCTGCTCCAGCAGGTGAAAGCGAAGAAATTAACAAGTTTTTAACACATCCTGCTCCGTTATTTATAAAGACTTGTTGGAGAACAAGCAATTGTGCTCTCTAATGGTGCTGCCTGGTCTGCTCAGGCACACGGGGCACTTCCCGGTCTCTGTCACCATCCCCTCTTGCAGAAGCACAGAGTAATAAACCCAAGGAACAGCTTGCGAATCTTCGCCTCACGTACAGATATGACCTAATTGAATAGGGCAGTGTTTCCACCCTTAAGTAATAGCATTCAAGCAAGTGTGGCTGCTTTGGCGGACAGATCTCCTTGCAGATGTTTCATCCTTGATCAGAGTAAGTTACAGGCATTACCATCTCAGGCAATTGCAGTCCTGAGAGGACAGTAAGGACTCCAACATGCAGGTAGGAGGGAAGAGGGATCTTGAAGCCGCTGCCTGGTTCCCTCTAGAGTAATCTGATCTGATTTTCCCTGCAGGCACACCAGATCTCCTCACTTGAATGTGGCAGTGATCTGAAATTGAACTGGCTGAGCCTATGGGCTAAAACCTGTATGGCCACTCTTACTGGGCCAGCAGGAAGCTTATTCCCTAGGCAGAGATGACTTCATGGTGTTTCTTCCTGGAGATGGAGAACCACTATGAATTTCCCCACATTAAAGTCAGCACACTGAGTCAGGCTCTATGAGAAACAAGAGAAATACAGAGGTTGTTTAGATAAACTGGAGTGAAGGGCATTTTTCCCAGGAGCTGGCTGAGGCAGGGCGCATCCCCGTCAGCCCTTCACGCGCCTGCTCTTCTCCCGCTCTTGTACCAAACCAACCGATGTGCAGCGCAGAGACGCCTTTGAATTTCACCCATGCGAGTCCAAAAAATAAATTAAAGTTCTTTATGACTGACTTGGACAAACTTGTACCCTTGACTTGATCTCCAATGACTTACATATCCCCTCATATGCCTGCACTGACGGGTAGAACCCACAAAGCACTGCTGGCATCCTGCTTGGCAGGGCAGAGGCTTCTGTTTAAGAGCTTGGTGCAGATGCATCATAATTTACTTCTTGTAGCTCCAGACCTGTGCAGCATTTAATTAAGGCACATTAGCAAATCCTTCAAACAAAGAAGGCTCCTACAGGCAATGCCAGTGACAGAGGGTGCTCAGCATCTCCGAGTGGTCCAGGCTTTAACCAGAGCTGGTGCAGAAGCCATATAACCCTATTGCTTTGGTGTGAAAAGCACATCAAGTGATGTGAGTTCGGGTCCAGGGCTATGGCATTATGGTCATCCAGCTCCCAAACTGACCCAGAAATGACAGTCATGGAGACGAGTTGCTGTTGAAAACCCATGAGCTGAAGGAGATCAAACCACTCTCTGGTTCACAGAAAGTGTGAAGATGTGGCCAACATTTCTAAGAGAAGGACACACACATTTCAAGAGTAGCAGTGCACACCGCCAGCCCAAATGAGTTTCTTTAGCTGCACTGACTACCAAGGGTGAAGAGGATGGGCTTGAACCAGTGGAATCAATATCCCCAGCTGCCTGCAGCGAGAGCAGCCCCACTGGGCACCCTGAAAGGCTGGCAGGGCTCTTTTTCAGCTCTCTACATCAGGAGAAAGGTCCTAATGCTTTTGCTTGAAGGATGCTCGTGGCGTGCATCCCAGCTGGCTGTGGCCTGAGCATGGTGTGGGAGTATTTCATGGCATCGGCAAGGGAAGGGGAAACAGCTGGGAGATGGATGCCACCTCTGAGGAGCGGTGGTGGGAAGCTGTGAGCCGTTGAGGGTGTTTGGCCAAGAGCCTGGTGGCTGTGGTAAGTGTAGCCGTTGGTAGGCTCTTCATCAGACGCTGTGCAACCAGTCACCGATCAACAGCAATTACTATTTTTTACAGCTTCCAAACAATGTTAGTTGCAAGCTGTGTTTGCTGTCATAAAGTAAAAAGCAGAGAGTTATAGGATGAAAAAAATATGGTTTTGCGGGGATTTTGTGCTTTTGTTTTAAAGTTAGCAGGTGTTCCTGGCCGCCCTGCAAAACCACAGTAAAAATAGCTGCGTGCCACCAAAATGAAGCAGCTCCAGACCAACCCCTGTGAAGAAAATCCCACCCTTTGCTTTTGTTTCATAGAAATGAATGGGCAAAAAAAGCTTCGGCTATGGGTTTTCATAATGATAGAGTGGGAGCTTTCACCACCATCCCGGTTTTGGACCGCATCAGATGCAGGCTCATAGAGACAGGGGACTGTTATTAGAGCTGCGTGAATAATCTACAGCAAGTAACTGAATGGAAGCGCTTGGCCTTTTTTCTGTTTGCAAACTATCTGCGAGCCTGCCTGGATGTTCTTGAATGTGTTTGTTGTTTGAAATAATCCTGCCCATAATTTCTGTGAATAATCATTCATTTGTAGCTTGCCTACGAGCATTTAGACAGTCAAAATGTCATTTCTGTTCCATGGTTACATGAGTGCAACCCTGAGATTTCCACCAAGAGTACCCGCAGTCAGTAGTAGTAAATCCACTTTCTGTAAAAACCTGCTGAAATCTTTTGGGGAAATGTATGTTCATCTGCAATACTCATGGAAAACAGAAAAAGGGGGGAAATGCCATTAAATAACAGTTCTTCATAAAGCATTAGAAAGTATTTCCTACAATTCTTTTTACGGCTAAATGGATGATTTAGGGTTTTATGTTAGTCTGGAAGCACTTAAACAGAAGTAAGTTTGCTTAGAAGATTTCTACCCGAGCCGGAAACAGTGCCCTGGCCCTACGGCTCCAAAAGGGTGTCCGCATGCTGTATTCCAGATCTGAACCCCCTCCGGACTCCAGAAGCTGTACACTGAAATACTCATACCTCCCGCTGCCGAAGGACTGTTTGGAGGTGGAAAGAAGAGCTCACCGTTTGGTTTCAGAGAGGGTTTGTCCCTGGCATAAAGGATCACCCTGGCTGTCGGGGTGATGGTAGCCTCAGCTGAGCCTGCTGCCTCATTTCTTCCCTCTGCTACAGGTTTGGTCACCGGTACCACCGGCATGTCATTCTGCTCGACTCAGCTTGGCACAAATGACCGCGGCTCACCACCGCTTCTCGCCAAGCTTTCAAGAGACGCAAGTGTACCCTTTCCAGGAGGAACCCGGTGTCCCAGGGATAGTCGCCATGTGCTCACGGGGCCAAGGCAAAGACAAAGCAAACATCTCACCCACATGCCCCATCAGCCACCAGAACTTGTGGGGACACCCCCAGATCTGCTGGGCAGCCAAGCGGCAATGGGGTTTTGTAACCTCCTTGCCCTCCAAAACTTCGGTACATACGTGGTGCCTAAAGTGCTCCAAGCTCTGCCCTGTTGCAGCCACTTGGCCAGTAGCATCCAAACCACGTCTTTGACAGCCAACAGGCCGTGCTAGCAGCTCTGCGAGGAGTTCCTGTGGCAGCAGGGTCGGACTGCTGCCCTTCTGCCCTGGCAGGACTAAGGGAGGTTACGGAGAAGGGGATGGGCTAGAAGCAACTCTTGTGTTTGTTTTCATCCATAGCCCTTCAGTTGCCTGGCATGGTTGGATGGTTTTGTGATAAGCACACCTTGAAGGGTAAATTGCAGAGGCATATTAAGGAAGAAATAGTAAATACTATGCACAAGCTAAGCACCTCCACCCCAATTTGACATTTATTTTCAAGGGAAGAGCTAATATTTTGCAAACAAAACAGTGCATTAATCCACTTTAGGTCTCGGAAAATTTTCTTCTTCCATTTCTTTAATAAAGGCTTGTTGTTTACCCATTGCATTCTGAAAGAGATGTACCGCAGAAAAATATATTTTTTTTCTGCAAATATTTTCCAGCTCTTGAACCCTGTGTTTCCAAACTTCTCTCTTCTGTGTGTGAGTAGGCATTTTCAAAATACTGGATCTCTCTTGGCATGCCAAAGAGCAGTGCGGGCTGCCAGCTTTCTGTATCTGTGTCATGAAAACACTAGGCAGATCGGTTCTCAGAACTGAGGCTGTCCTCTGCCTGGCATGCCAGACGTCCCCAGAGCAATGGATTTTGTAGCGTTTTAAAGCGGTGCTTTCTAATATCTTGAAACTTTCTCAAAAGTTGCTATGTTGAATCAGTTTCACTTAAAATTTTCATTGCCATCTTGTTATCTATTGGGTGAAGCTAGTGGAGAGCAGGAGACTAGTAAATGACAGTTAAAACTACAGCAGCATGGACAAAGGTGTGGACTTGCATTCCGAAGGTTAAACGGGCCGTGGCCTAGTACAGCTCACTTTACACTGTTTCCTTTCCCAGCGTTCGTCTTTACCACCTAAACCATAAACCTTTTGGCTTTCCTACAACAGATGAAGAAAAGAAAATGAACCTTGTTGTAACTGGGGTGGGGGGGGGGAACAGGAAAGAACCTTGTTCTTTCTTTCATCCTTCCTGCTCTCTTTCCAACAGTTTGCTTGCCCCTTTCATCCTCCTCCTTTGTCCAGCATCCCCTTCGGTCCTACCCCTCATTGGGACTCCTCCCTCCTATTCCTTTGTCTTGCTTTCTCTTCCCCAGGAAGGTTTTAGTGGTGGGGAGTTGTCTGGTGGAGACAATATCTGCCCATGGAGCTTTGTGTCCGTTACAGACTGAAATGAGAGTTGCACTAAAGATGAGGCTTTTTTTTGTTGTGGAAAACAAAAACAAAAAATAACTTTTTCTCATATTATTGACATTTTTTAGAGGGTGTTGCCATATGTAGAGTGAACTAAAGCCAGAATTTAGGCTTTGGCTATTGAAATGTTTTGACGAATATTTGCCAACCTCTAATTTATTCTTTCAATTCTCCAATTAAGGGGGAAAAAAAAAAAGATTATTTAAAAGAATCTTAGCCACAAAGCTCTGCCCTCTCCCTCCTTTTTTTTTTTTTTTTGATCAAAGAACCAGTTTTCCACTTGCACTAATTCAGTACAATCTTTTTGTTTCAGAAGCCGCACTGCAATAACGTTGGGAAAGGAGTCCAGGACCGACTCGTGGCTGTTTGCTTATCTTTTTCATTTTGCTTTACCTTGTTTTGAGTTGCATTTGGTGGGAAGAGTTTTATGTCCTAAAGTACCCCAGGCACTCCTTTACAACCCTGCTTTAATGCTGTGCTCTATCACTGAACTGTAGCTAGTTGCGGTACATCCTGTGTCACCCCATTTCACAGCCAGCTTGTAACTGGTGATGGAGGTTCAGGTATACAGCTACTGTGTCATCTGGCATGGCAGAGGAAAAAGTCCTTAATAGCAGTTGTTCCCAGCCAGATAGTCTGAATGACCGTCTGTCGTTTCGGCCTCTATATGACGTGTGTGCGTGGAGATTAACAGAGCGTTGGGATTTACCCCAGTGGGTTAGGAAGAGTGCTTAAATGGAGCTGGAGAGACTGGAGAGAGCTTTACCCAGTTCTTAAGGCATGAAGTCACCTCTATTTCCAGTGAGGACAATTACACCAGTGTTGTTTTTATTAAGAAATGAAACACAAAGTATGAGCCAGCTGGTTGGCTTTAATGCCCTCCGGCACGAAGTTATAAGACCTCATTTGTGATGATGCCACAATTAGGTCACCAGGAAGGTTAAATTCCACTTCTTGGGTGCGACGGAAACTTGGCCTGAGGTGCGTGCAAGGTCTGGCAGCACCCGTAAAAAAGAGTTAATGATGGAGCTGGCAAAGTGTGCATCTGCTTGCTTCCTTCTCGTTAATTAAGGGCAGTTGGTCACGATGGGGCAGCTCAGGCTAGGAGCGTTAGCTACAGAATGCGGTTTGACTCTAATTCCTGCTAAAAATGACTGCATTTCTTTCACAAAGGGTATACAAGACCCAAGTAGGTCTTGCATGTCTTCTGAAAATGTTCTCCATCCTTGTAATCTCAGGGTTTTGTGGCATGATCTGGAAATATACTAAAAAGAGGCTCTGGGTGGCTCTGTGCTCCTGGGGCTCTGAAGCTGCATTTAAACCCCGCCTGATTCCAGTGTACTGACACTGACTCTTACAACAGCATAAACTTTCTTAATATAAATCTAAAGATCACAAACTTGTGTCTTAGGGTGTCACTGATTAGTAAGAGACACAGTCCTGGAACAGAGCTTGAACAGATGGACAGTATGTTCAAGACCAAGATACTCAATGGTCCCTCTGGCTCTGTCTCCAGACTTTCTCTTCACAGCCTGTCCCAGCACGAGCGTTCATCAAGAGGGCACTTAGGAAGTGCCCAGCACAGGAAGAATTCAGAGTAATTGCTCATTTTGCAATCTTCCCACTGGATGTATTTATATCTGGACAACAAATTTTGTTATCCTTCTGGTCAAGATGAGTATTCACATTAGTGTCTTACAAGTGAGAGTGGGGGAATTCAGGAGAAAATACATCTTTGTCCAATCCTTAAATGCAAGGTTTTGTCTAGATCAATGTGATCAGTTGCTCAGTGTTTGTTACGACTGAACAGCCAAATTAAAGGAGATGTATGTTTTAACTTGTCCCTTCCCTCCTGAGGGCAGATGTAGGGTTAAATCAGTATAGTTGGATGTGGTGACAAACCAGAGGGCCAAGAAGGCGCTGATGATATAAAACACAGCAAGGGAGGAGGTGTGATTTCCACATATGCCAGCCTGAGCAATGAGAGCAGGGAAGGAACAGGCACTAGGCTTTGGTGTGTGGTTGGGAGGGGAGTAATAGGCAGTACAGTGGTCCTACAAAGTATTGTGCTCTGTGAGGGTGCCCGAATTAAAGGCTGCATGGCTCACCTTCAGTCTTAGGGTTAGCCATAAACTGCCTCGATCAGGCTATACAAACAGGCTTCTATGTGTCTGCAGTCATATCTCCTATACCATTGGTTTTCAGCTGCAGAGACAAGAAATCAAGTGCTGGAATGCTTTTCCTGAAGACCACCTGGATCTTGTGTGTTGGCACTTCATGATCCTAGGAAAACCGTTGAGCTTGGCAGGACCAGCCTAAAACCAGCAGTGCCTCAGGCCAGGATGAAGGTTCACCGACCAAATAGTGTGGAGGAAATCTTGGCTGTGCTGTAATTTATTGTCTTGCATTGCTAGTAAAGCTAGATGCATAAAATCATAATGATTAATAAATCTGTTATGCCCTTTTTTACTATTTGCAAACTGTCCGTGCAGTTTTCTCAACTGCATTTGTTATTCAGAATTTTTCACTGAGTAATTTCTGGAGATAATTCTTGTATTTTTATCTTGTCTGGGAAGTTATGCTGTATTTGACATTGGAGTTGTTTTCATTAGAGACATAAATCTTTCCTTTGTTTTTTCAGAATCACATTTCCCATGCTACCATTTGCAATCACAGATATGCAACTTGCTCTCTTTGACCGCTCTTCAGCATTCATTTATCACTGGCTGTTTCAGCTGCTGATGAAATGCTAGTAAACTCTATCACTTGGGACTAAACACCGTACACAGAAGCGTGAATATACTTGCACAGAAATTAAAAGAGTGGATGAGCATCTGCAGAGTTTCCTTTTTTTTTTGGATAGTTTTGCTATAATTTGTGCATGTAGTCCATGTTTTGTCTGAGTTGGGAGCTGGTGTACAGCAGAAATGTGAGGCCATCCATGGGCTGTGTATGTTGACGGCATGTGCCGAAGCATGTAGCATTGCCATCACCCTTGCTATTTGCTCACCAGACACTAATGTGTCAATCCCTAATCAAAATGGCCTGTATAGGAACAGAGTAGACCTGAGAGACTTATCCACTAACTAGAAAAGGCAGAAATAAGTAATTCATTGTGGCATTGATCCCTCAAGCGGGGCATATGTAATATAGTCACTTGAGTAATGCTGGCCCAGGTCCAGCAGGAGTGGTGAGGAACGAGGCTAGCTGGATGTCTGGTCCCCAGCTGGATGGCAGATGGTCCTTGAGGGCGTCCCAGGAGACCGAGTCCCTGCAGATGGAAAGGAAAGAGGGTGCCCGCTAACCAACAGGGGTGTAAAGAAAAAGGAAGAGGGCAGGAAGGTGAAAGTGGACCGCTACTTCATTTTGTACTTTAAGAGAAAGCGTTGGCCACGACTGCCTTTTGGAGGGAGGAGAATCTTGAAAATATGATCTGAGAATGGTTACTAGGTCAAGAGCCTCAGGGAAAAGAGGAGGAGAAATATTTTGTTCCTTGATCGTAACTCGGCTTAGACACTAAGCTGCTCAGACGTCTTTGGGCATGCAGAAATGGAGATTACTTGTCTCCGGGATCAGGTTCCAGCTGAGAAAACGTTTCTCCAGGACACAGTTTTTGGAATTGGGTAGCCAAATTCCACTGAGGTCTCACTGGCTTCAGCTTCTTTGACCTTGTCTGATGTTAAGTGTAAGGCTTTGGGGCATGCTGCTCCAACGTGAGCAGAGCATTTTCTATCATGAAAGGAGAGGCTGGGACAGAAAAAATGTTTGCAGGAAAAAGTCTTAGTGGAGGAATTTTACCATTGTTGCTGGGATAGCAGATTTTAGTGGGGTAATAAAGGGAAAATTTTCTGACAACTTTGAAGTCTAGAGCATTCACCTTGAATTAAGCAAAGGGTGGCAGTTGGTGGAATAAGAATATCTGAACCCAAAAGCAAGCCAATGCATGCATGCAAAAACATTTGGCAATTGTTTAGTGGAACAACGACAGCCTTAATAGCACAGCATTAGGCAGGGGGCCAAGAGGCAAAAATATTTGTAAATAGGGTTTGCTAATTTTTTCCACTGGCAAACATAGCGAAAGAGGGAGGGGGGAATTAGTGCTCTGAAGAGACAGGCCTGGGAGCACAGGTCCCTCTAGGTTTACGAACAGAATCCCTCTGTAATCCACATCCCAAATGCAAATAAGTTTGTGCTCGTGTGCGTCTGTGTGTGTGCATAGCAGAGGGATATAAAGAAGACGTGGCAAGAAGGCGTTCCTCCAGTTCAGGAACAGGAGCTGAAGGATAATCAGAAATACAGAAGGAACCTTCATCCTCCCCAGAAGGAGGCCAAGGCCTGATCATGAAACAAATGCTGGCCGGCGACGCTGAATATTTCTGCCTATGGACCTGTCCTTTTGGAGGCTCTCCCCTGGAGTCGATGGTCGGGAGATGTTAGAGTGGTTGCATCCATACCCCAGCTCTCCTCTCTCCCCTTCAAGGCTTCCTCCTGCTGTGGCTCTAGGAAGGACTTGCTGTCTTAGAGAAGTACTCTGAAGCACACTGAGATGGGATGATTTGGGAGACCTGTAGCAGAACCAGTCAGTGCCTGGGCCTGGATTTACTGTCTCCCTTTCAAATGCTACTCAGTGTCGTCTCTTCCGCAACCCCTTTTCTTTTAGAAAGAATATGTCCTGAGCAGATCCTGTCTATTCTGTGGCGTTTGCTGCTGCTCGCACCTACACGGTGAACCTGGGATGTGTGTTGCCAACAGAGAAACATATGGAAGTCCTTGGGGATGTCACTGCTGTAGAAATCAAGTTATTAACCAGCCTTTGATTACCACAGAGCAGAGCTCTTCCTCCAGTTTGTTTCTTGTCACGAACAGAAGCGCTTTTCACAGGAGTATGGGCATTCCCCAAAGTACAGGCTGAAATTTTGGAAGAGCATTCATTTGTCTCCTTTCTGACATTCGTGCATCACATGAAAAGACCTACTTTTGAGCCTATATTTTGTTCCTTGCCACAGTAAGAATAAGCTTGACTGCGACACAAATTTACTGCAGAAAAGATCAGGCCATAAGGACTTTTTTGAACTTCTGCAATGGGTGCGTTGAATGATCTCCTCAAATTCAACATCATACTATTAATGTTTCTTTCTTGATGATGAAGCACAATAACTCTCTGATCCGCGCACATTTCAGTATCCGAGTAGGGGATACTTGTATCTTAATTGGACTTAAACTGAAACTCCTTTTTGAGGCAGGGATTATCTATTTCAGTTAGGCTTCAGTTTAGGTAAAGCTCAAGCTTGGATTAATATGTATCTAAACAGTGAAAAAAGGAGTCTTGCAACACAGACTGTTCATGTGAATAATATAAGCTATTACAAAAGCCCAAAGGTGATTAATGATAAACCTCCTGCTAACTTTTACCTGAAAAAAAGAAATAAAAAGGCATCTTGAAGGCAGCAAGGAGGAACTAATGGATGTTTTACAAAAATAATACTGGTCTTCCAGCAGTACTCTTTAATCACGGTCTGCCATTCTTCCTCCCTGTGAAATAAGCTGATCATGTTAAATGAAAAAAACCCCAGAAATGTTCAAGAGAGAGCTTGCACACCTAACAGTGCTTTCAGGGGTACTGGGAGCAGAGTAAACACAAAATGTGTTAAGTTAAATTTATCAAATAAAATCATAGGATCACAGAATGGTTCGGGTTGGAAGGGACCTTAAAGATCACCTAGTTCCAACCCCCTGCCCTGGGCAGGGACATTTCCCACCAGACCAGGCTGCTCAAAGCCCCATCCAGCCTGGCCTTGAACACTTCCAGGGATGGGGCATCCACAGCTTCTCTGGGCAACCTGTTCCAGTGCCTCACCACCCTCATGGTGAAGAATTTCTTCCTGTTATCTAATCCAAATCTACCCTCTTCCAGGTTGAAGCAACTACCCCTCATCCTATCACTACATGCCCTTGCAAAAAGTCCCTTTCCAACTTTCTTATAGGCACCCTTCAGAATCTGGAAAGCTGATATAAGGTGTCCCCAGGGATTACATGATGGGTAATAACTTCTCGCTGGCATATTTAGTTTTTCTACTGGATGTTTTGCACCACAAAGTTCTCACTTGATGAGAGATAAGAATACGAGTGACTCTGTAGAAAAGCTTTGAGTGTTTGTCCCATTTAAAACCAAACAACATGCTGCATCCTCGCCGATGTGCAGAGGTGATGAGTGGGTTCTTAGGACAACCAGTCAGTTTGGTGAAGGTCCAAGCACAGATTTTTACATCTCCTTTTTAACTTCTCTGCTGCACGTCTGAAGACTTCATGTTTTGCCCATCTGGTTGTGGGAGGCTGAGCCAAATTCCCTCTCCGTTTCACTGATGTTCAGTATCTAGGTGAATGTGCAGCACGTTTGCACCTTCCTGATTTGGGAGGGGATCTGGGAGCCAAGCAGGAACCAGGCAAGATAGTTGAAACAACTTTGGCCTCCACCAGACCTCTCCTGTTCCTCCTTTGGCACTTATTAGCCCTGGGCCAGTGAGGTGGTGATGGAGAATCCGTAGTGAGCGCCCCAGGTTTGGTCTGCAGGCTCCGCAGCTCATGTTTGCCTGCACACTTGGGTTGCAGTAGCCTAGATCTTGGTCCCAGGAATTCAAGTTGGTGTGCTTATTTATTAATGCATTTAATAAACACTGAAAGAGGAAAAAGTCATGGGCTGACTCCCATGCAAAAGCTTTGCTCCTTGCAGAGAGTACAGGAGGTTGCTTACAGGGAGATCGAGAAGCAAGCCCCCCAGCTCACTGCTTTTGTGGCTTGTGACCGAATCCCACTAAAAACAACTTGTGATGTATTTCAGCTGCATCATAATATTACAAAGTAATAAAAATAAAGGCATATTTAATGATGTCCTTCCATTAAATGGTATGCTCTGGCTGTCTACCAATGGCTCTACAGACCTACTGGCGCCTGTGTCAAGACTCTTTCGGTGCGGGGAGAGACATTAAATACCACGATAGGGTCCCATGTACCACCAGGTTATGCTGCACAATTCATTTCCATTAGGCAAGTCATTTTTTCCTCTCCTTGGCCATTGCAACTTTGTTATGCTAATAAATACGCTTGTGTAGTGGGACTCAATTTAAACAAAGACTTGACACAGTAACTTTGCTGGACACATTCAGAATGGGACATCTGGGTCTCATCACAGACAAAGGTCTCTTCACTCACCCTCTCATCTTCACAATATATCAGTGCTCTCAAGCACAGCTCTCTTCAAGTCCCCAGTATGCGTTTGTTATTTTCATTATTAGCTGAAAAAAAGCAGGCAATCCCTGTTCAGAAGAGGAAAGGAAGAAGGGTTTTCAATTGTACAGGGAACTGGAGAAAAAATTAGGAGGAAGGGAGTTACAATGGTAGAATAGAAATCATTTATTGACATTCACCTTCTCAGAGGATTCAGAAGCATTTTACAAACTGCATAGAGTTCACTTCTCCAAAAACTGAAATGCTGCCGCTATCTCTTGGGCAGAGGTAGAGCAGCCATGCTTGCTCTTGCTGCTGTACAAGACAATGGGTGAGGTGGACACTATCCCAAAGAGCAGTTCAGCAGGGGAGAGCTGAGCAGACCCAATTCCTGTCCACCGATCGTTCAGAGTCTCAAAAGCCTGTTTCTGTGAAAAACGCAAGGGCACGTGCTTGTCAGGCTGTCCATTTTCTGTCTTTGCTGAGCTACTCGAGGGAGGTTGGAAGCTGCTCTCAACCAGCCAAAGGGAAGTGAGCTGCTCTGTAAAGGGCTTGGTTCATCTCGGACTCAGAGATGGTTTCCCACACACCGAGTTACCAGCACCGCTTTCTGTAGCCCTTGTGTTTTCCTTGACAGTTTCCCATCCAAAGATGTGGCAATGTTGACCTTGGTTAATTATTCCCAGAGGGAACATGTATGTGCAGCATCCTCCCACACGAAGCTGTGCTGCCAGATGAAGCCCAACCTGCTCCAGAGGTGGAGGAAAAGGAGCCTGGGGGCAGGCAGAGCAGCCCTGCCCACTTGCTGCTCTCTCTTCCGTGGATCACCTTGGCTTTCCCTGGTTCCCCCCATTCCTAGATCACACCTCAAACTACGATGGCTTGTTTACTTACACTTTTAGGTGGAAGAGCCAAGTGAGTTTAGCACCCATTTGCAAATCAGTGACCAACACTGAATTTATTTTATTTATTTTTTATCCTCTTCTTATAAGATATTGTTAATTTAGTCATAGGAACGAAGCATAAATGATTACAGCAAGGTTTTTGCCAAGCATTTTTGATGCATTCCAGAGAGTGCCCCTTCTCATGGCGTGATCGGATCCAGTCATCAGTGATGGAGACTCTTTTTGAGAGGGGGGAAAAAATGTCTTACTGTCTTCTGTCTCTTCTGCTCCTCAGCGATGGTCCTGAGTGGCAAGTTTTGTAA
This sequence comes from Rhinoptilus africanus, assembly GCA_013400135.1. NCBI lineage: Eukaryota > Metazoa > Chordata > Aves > Charadriiformes > Glareolidae > Rhinoptilus > Rhinoptilus africanus. The sequence goes on from VXBO01014500.1 coordinate 38,446, forward strand.
CTTTGCTAGGCCGGGAAGCAAAGCTTCATGGAAGGCAGCCTGGGCCGCCTCTCTGGACAAACCCTGAGTCCTTACTGAGTCTGTGTGCTTAACTGAGACCTCACACGCTCTTGCTTGATTTCTCATGACAACCCACTATTAATTTCACCCGATATATTAGTACAATGAGAATTTAATAACATATTACCTAATTATTACATATTCTATAAAATACAATATAAACGGACAGATTATGTTATACAGAGTTAACATGTTTTTTTAGAGCAGCTTCCTTTGCAGTCATTCCCCAGTAACAGTGGTCCTTGTAAAGGGATAAAATGGTAATAATGAGCACATGCTGAAGAAAAATGTTTAATAGTTGATGCTTTCTTTCTACTTCATACATAAGTCAGGAGGAGGAGGAGGAGAAGGAGGAGGAGAAGGAGAAGGAGAAGGAGAAGGAGAAGGAGAAGGAGAAGGAGAAGGAGAAGGAGAAGGAGAAGGAGAAGGAGAAGGAGAAGGAGAAGGAGAAGGAGAAGGAGGAGAGCCCAGCATTTTTCCCTTTTCCCTTTGCATTTTACTGAAATTGCAGGTCTAGCCAGTTCTGTGATAAAAATACAACCAACCTCCAGAGAGCTGAGGGTGTGTGACTCCAGGAGATTGGCTGACTAGGTGCAGGGCCTAACCTTTAATCTGCCTCGATCGCTCCTCCAGGATCTCTTTCAAAAGCTCTTTTTCTGCACTCTAATGTTCTGCCAATCATAATTTGTATTTCTGAATGCATGAAAGAACCGTTTCCTGTCTCCGGTGGAAAAAGGAAGAAAAAAACCCCCTAAAATATTTAAAGTCAAAACTAAATTTTTCTTTTTAAGCCTACTACGGGAAAACAAAAGCCGTTTGCATTACAGACACAGTTCAGGCGCCTCTTTAGGAGCGATCACACACGGGAGGTGTTAACAAGCCATGTGCACGGGGTTACATTCCCTTTTCCATTCAAGTGTCAGCTTTGCTAGCCTGCAATCGGAGGCGAATCAGTGATCCATGGCTGAGCGCACCAGAGAGGAATGATGTAATGGGCCCTGCGCTCAATCCCTCCTTTGCGCCGCCGGCCCAGCCCCGTCCCATCCAGTTAATCATTGACATGAAAGAGTCGCCTGGGCACCCACATGGGAGGGCAACGCGTAATTTCCCTCCCCACACGCACACTCTGAGCTGAAGCGGTGGAAATTTTTCTCTCTTACCCAGACACCGAAGTCTTGAGGAGGTGCTTGGCACCACCAGGGTGTGTGTGTGGGGGGGTGGTGGTGGTGGTGGTGGAAAAAAAAGGCTCTTTAATGGGAATTGGATGCCAGCTCCCTGTTTGGAGGTGCTGGTTTATGTGTAGCAGCTCCCCACCACCACTCGGCTAATCTCTATTACATATCTACAGACAAAACAGCTACTTGGCATTGTGTTGCGGATGTCTGCAACTTTTGCCAGGACGTTGAACAGAGGCCAGGAACTTGGGTGGAGACAGGAGCCAGAAGGTCATCTGGGGTTGCTGCTCTTTGTTAGAGCTAAATAACGTTGTGAATGTATTAAGCCCCTTTCCATGCACTGATTTTATTTTTTTTTCAATGCCTTCAATAGTCTTTTTTTTTTTTTCCCCCCCACTGGGCTGGATTCATGCACAAATATGCAAGGCAGAGCACTCTGCTCGTTTGCACTTAGCATAAAACCCTGAGTTTGAGGTTTTTTTAGAGAAAAAAACGCACCAACGAACTCACTGCAAAGGTTTGCTCTGTGAGAAGAGCTTGGGTGCCTTGTCATTTCCTCTCTTTCAGACACCGATCAGACACTCACCTTCACGAAACTATCAGAGGATCTCATTATTGTTCCCTCAGAGGAGAAGCTTAAAAAAACCAAAAAGCTGGGAGTGGGCTGAAGCAAACTATGGCATCTGGAATTGCAAAGTTGCTGCTGGATCCTACAGCCCTGCTGAGAGCTGGTCACGTTGCTGGAATACCCCGGTGGGGACTGAAAAATGGCACGAGTAAGATTTGCATTTTGTACCACTGATGTTATTAAATGAGTTCTGTGGCTGCATGGATGTATCTGCTTTTTCTGACCTGTATGATGCCAAAGTTTACAAATATATTATTGAGTTGTTAGTGTGGATCTTCTTCATAGAATAGGCTACAGATGAAAGGAGGTTAATAATACAAATTATGGTTTCTTCCCATGTCAAATAACAGCAAAATAGTTACAGACTGACATGGAGACAGTAAACAATTCGTTATCAGGAAAATCGTGTTATATTCTTCTTTTTGACACCATAGGAAGTGCATGGCCGGGTGAATAGGTGGAGTTCAGGGATTCATGGCAGGTGGTTCTCTTCAGTGGTGAGACTGATGTTCCTGTGGCTGTAGACAAGTGTCTTCTTCCCTTTTTTATTCAGGTGTTTTTTTGCCCATGAACACATACTGTCTATTGAAATCTACCCATCCCCTATTCCACTGCCTAGGGTACCACAGCCTTGGGAGATGTGCTGTTGAGGTTGACATCACCAGGCTTTTTGGTGCTGGGGGACAACCCTATTCTGCTTCAGGTAGGACAATTTAGATGTGAACATCCTCATGCTCTTTTCTCTTCAGCCTGTGTTGTTCAGACAGTCCTTTCCCTGACAGATAGTGTGCAGTAAGTTAGGGAAATCACAACAGGGCCCTAAAACATCACAGGTCTTCTCCATGGTTACCTCTGCTGAGCCTGGCCTGATGTGTTTGGGATAGGATGCAAATAAATGGTGCTGGCCACCAGAAAACCCCGCATAACCACAGTTGTTTCCCAAATCACATTCTGTGATGGACACCCTCCTGGTCCTCGGCAGTCCTGAGGGATCTCGTGACACCTCCTTTGCAAGACCCCTCTCTCAGGAAGAGCATTTTGTCGCTTCCTTGGTATATAAAAGGCAACGTGAGTGCTAAGTGTTACCCGTCTGCTTTTCCAGTTCATCCCTGGGACAAGACTGCTTTGTATCAGGCAAAAAAGTCCTTGCGTATAAGATGCAAATACATATGTATCTCTATATATTTATATATAGATACACAGATACAAACACATAATAAATAATAACATATGTAAATATTTAATTGAGTATTAAATAATTATGTAGATAATTTTTACCTGGGGTCTTCCTGGACCAAGGTGTTGTAACATAAAATATTTTCTTCACGGCTATGTTTACTTAGAGCGTGGCACTGTTTTCCAGGGACATTATCGAATTCTAACATCTGAGAGACTCTTAGAATAAGATTTCGTGGTAACCACAAATAACAAAGGCAGAAAGATTGTGGAAAGGTAAAAAGGCTGATCTTGATTTGCAGCAGGCAAGCTAACAATTCCCTGCAGTCTCAATCCTACGTCCCAGCCTCTTTATCCTGCTTCGCTGTTTAGTAGGGCTTCTTTTTTTTTTTAAAGGACAAGACAAATTGTCTAGCCACAAGAATTTAAACAATGCTTTTAATCTGGGTGAAGAAATGCGCTTGTACTGACTGCTTGTCTGCCTTTAAAGTCCTCTATTGCAATATCTCAGCAAAAGGTGCACCTGAAGAAGAGGGAGATGTAGCTTAACGCAGCTGCGCCATAAAGCTTATTTATCGCCCCTGCACTTGATTTACAGTTCTCAATAACGCCCTTGCCATTTTGTTGGCTGAGAAACCTTCAGAGGTGGTGCCTGCCATGGGGGCAGGGGGAGGTACACCGCTCCCCCCTGGTGCTGCCCTGGTCCCAGCAGCACTGTCCCCACCATCCCGCAGCCAGACAAGCCAGCTGATAATTGATGCAGGTTTCTAATTAACCTATGTTTTAAGAAAAGGGAAATTTGACTGCAGCTTTTTACTCTGAAACCACAGGGAAATGCACTGAACCTCACAAATTTTTCTTGAGCAGAAACACACTTTTACTCCCCAAGGGCTGGTGGCATCTTGATGCTCTTTTTATATAGCTCCAGCGCCTGACATGAGCCTCTCCACTCTGTCCCCAGCTCTATCATTCTTTTCTTAGCCCAACACACTCGGTTTCACAGAGGGCCAATATTGCTAGCAAGATTTTGTGTACATGCATCTATGTGGCCACAACAGCCATGTATGAGTGGGCTGTATAAAACTCATAAAGGACAGAGGTTCCGATAGCATCATAGAGTCATAGAATGGGTAGAGTAGGAAAGGACCTTAAGGATCATTTAGTTCCAACCCCCCTGCCCTGGGCAGGGACACCTCCCACCAGACCAGGCTGCTCAAAGCCCCGTCCAGCCTGGCCTTGAACACTTCCAGGGATGGGGCATCCACAGCTTCCCTGGGAAACCTCTTCTAGTGCCTCACCACCCTCACCTGAAAGAATTTCTTCCAAATATCTACTCTAAATCTCCCCTCTTTCAGTTTAAAACCATTACCCCTTGTCCTGTCACTACTCCCCCTGATACAGAGTCCCTCCCCATCTCTCCTGTAGCCCCCTTAGGTACTGTAAGGCTGCTCTAAGGTCTCCCTGAAGCCTTCTCTTCTCCAGGCTGAACAGTCCCAACTTTCTCAGCCGGTCCTCACAGCAGAGGTGCTCCAGCTCTCGGATCATCTTCATGGTCCTCCTTTGGATCCGCTCCAACAGGTCCATATCCTTTCTATGTTGGGGGCTCCAGATCTGGATGCAGTGTCCCTCGTTTCCCTTTAGGGGAGACAGTGACAGATGCTGCTGCTGACAACAGCATCCCTGTGCTGCTCCAGGACCCAGCCCAGTGCCCCAAAAGACTGGTGGGAGCAAAGGGGAGATGCCAGCATTTCCCATTAATTCCTGGAGTCCCCTGCTTCCCTTGACACGCCAAAACGTGCATTGTGTGGCCTTTGGCTCTAGGAAGGATTTGATACACGACTTGTAAGGTCAGAAAGGTCGTCTGTTCCTGGGTACACGCATTTTCTTAACACACGTTTGGGAGGCTCTGTGCACTGTGCCAGTGAAAACGGTTCTGCACACAGATATACATCCACGTACTGGAAAGAAGGGAGACAGATGGTCTCTATTCCCCCATGTAACCAACAGCAGGATGCAGATGATCCGAAACAATTAGAATGGGAGTTTTCCTATCACAGAGTTTTAAAGAGATTTCATTCATCACATACTTAGTGGCATGGCTCCAGCTCCAAGGAGATTTTAAAATATCCATAATAAAGTTTTTCTACTCAGTATAATGTTATGATTTTAAAGTGTAAAATGGCTTGGCTCTTTAAAACCAGAAGCAAGCGCTATGCATCACCCTGATCCTGTGTTTCCCTTTTCCAGTGGGACCATGAGAGTGAGTCTCCACCTTCTTCATGTCAAGGACCACCTAAATTTTTAGGAAAACGAGTCCGCAGACCAATTAAATGTAATAATTGGTAATAACCGCTGCCACAATGGTTTCATTTCCAGCAGCGAAACGCCCGGCTGATCTTTGCACACCTGCCGTTACTTTCTCCCTTTTGCCTCCTTGCTGCTACGCTGTGAGAATGTCCGTGGGTTTTATTTTTGAAAATATCCCCTCCTGAAGTTTCAGGGACCACTAGAGGTCCCCAGCCAGTGCTGTAAAACACTTGCCCGGGGCGCTCCTTCCCAATCGCCAGCTTACCTTGGCCCATCAGCCTTGCAGCGGGACAAACTACCCTCTTTGGCCTCTCACCGACTGTAACTGTGCGGGAAGAAATGTCACCATCATACCAAGCAAGGGGAAAATATTTATTTAGCAGGTGCGTACGTGTTGGTTTTACCCCCTGACCGCTGAAGCTGCTCAACACATTGGAATGCTCCTTGCCTTTACGGAGGGGATTAATGGGCAGCGTGAAGGTTATTATCCTATAAACACAGCTGATCACATGAACTCGCCACTTCGCAGCGCCTCCTTATAAGAGAAAGGGATGGGTTTGGAAAAGATCATCTGAAAGACGGACCTAGAGAATCAGACTTTTAACTCCATATTTAGGTCCTGAGCTGAAATTTTTTTTTGGAAGTGCTGCTCCTAACTAACTCCTCCAGTTCAGTAGAACTCATTGTAATGAAAGAAATCTGTGTGTATGCATGCCACGTAGTATAAATCACTTCATCTCCTATTGCAGCACGGCCACTTCTGGGTAAAAACACGGCAGATGTTTAACACGTCATGCCACAGCAGCTCTCCGTAGCAGATTTCAGTGGGACAGGAAGAACGCCATGAAACTGCAAGAAGGATTTAGTTAGGCGAGACGTAATTACCAGAGTTGGACTACGTCCAGGACACTGGGGCAAACCCTCCTGCCTTTGCAAATTTGATTTTAACAGCTTTAATTTTAAACACCTGATAGTCATATTTCTTGCCAAGGGAACAGATTGCTGAAAGTAAGAGAGGCAGCACTTCCTAGGCAGAAAAATCGCAGAAAATGAAAAAAGGAAAAAAAAAAAAGTTTCCCCCTGTATGTTTTGTGACACCTCAGTGAGAAACCATGAAATATCCACTGCAGAAATACATTTTCTGGACTGTAGGCCAGCTTAGCTTATACTGCCCCACATCCTGAGCAGTATTTTGTGCATGGAAGTGGCGAATTGTAGAAAGTGGAACGGCACAGGGGCATCAGTGTAGGGGTNAGAAGAAAATTCAATTTCTTTTGCTATTAAAACATATGTACGCACCAGCATTTATGGATGACATTGCAAACACGCACAACTGACAACCAAATCTTTCAACACACCGGCTTGCTTATGTGGAATTCAACTGCGTCTACAGCATTGCAACAAAACAAGCAAAGCAAAATGAATACCTGAAAGAAAACATCTTGTATAACACAGACCCTCTGAATCTTGGGAGAAACGCTGTCGACCTTGGCTGCCCCTGAGATTTGCCACGCGAGCAGAGCAGATCATTTCCCACAGCAGTTCGCAAGCTTTGGAATAAGCAAGTCCTGATCCTGCTTTAGGTGATTTCCTAGGTTCCCTTCCAGCCAAACATTTCTGTGACATTAAGGCCCACCCCCTAAAAGCCTATTAAAAAGGATCCCGAAGATAATGGTAAGATAACATAGCATCGACCACAGTAAGTTGATTGCTTCTCCCAGAAATCAGCACTACCCTACAGACGGGTACTTCAGCAGAGTTTGCAAAGGAGTTGCTTCAAGTAGAAGAAAACCCTACTTACACCATCCTTAAAATAACTAGAAGCACATGGAGAATCTCTTTTCCTGGCTTTTTTACCCAAGTGAAAGAACCTTCTCCAGTTGCTGATGAAAGGAATTTAATGAAATAATCCACACCTGAGAGATTATTTCTATGTTTGTACAAAACATAAAACAAGTGTCCCGGGGCTTGCTCTGTCCCATTTTCAGCTCAGGTTGTGTTACACATGGGACGCATTTATCTCAGATGGAAAAAAACCCTGGACTACCCATTTCCCTAATGTATACGCTGGTCACACTGCGGTTATCGGTGGAAGCCAGGTTGTGGCTGTTGAGTTAATATATGGCCCTGAGTCACGCATGCAGCTTATATTAAAAAATAAAAAAAAGGGGAAGGAGAGGGGCTCAGGCAGATGTAAGCTGTAGGTACCTGTCAGCGTGCCGAGGTTACAGTGGGCTGTGGGCTCCTGTTGGTCTCCCTTCTGCTGCTCAATCCTCACACAGCTGCACAAGACCTTACGGCGGGGCTGCTACCCTGGCCCTGCCTTTAATGCCCCAAATCCGAACACATCCCCTGGGTTCTCATCATGAGACAGTGCCGCTTCGGGGCTTGATGGACCATAACAGATCCCTGCCACCTGTCAAACTCACAGGTCAGCACGTAAGCCCTCGACAGGTTTGTTACAGGATCAAGCAGAGTGTGTCCAGCAGGNCAACCTTATGATTCTATCACCAGAGCTTCAGTGTATTACTTTCTCAATCAGGTCTGCTGCCTCATTTAAAGAATGGAAATGTTTTACACCCACCTACTATTAAAAAAAAAAATTATTATTACAGTTTTGCTTCATACTGAGGTACCCCCTCATGCATACTGTGTTCAACAAGAAAGTGCAATTCACAAGTTGACCAAAATAATGAAATATTCCATGTTTCATTGTTTCTTCACCAGCATGGTAAAGAAGAACAGATAGACTTTATCTACCCTGTTGATGATGAAGCTCAGACACTAATCAGAGGTTTTTGTTATTTTTCGCTGTCACACACGAAAAACTATAGCAGAAACCATTTTTTCTTTATCTTTTAAAACCCGTGTATGCAGAAAGGAGGCAATGGCTTTACAGAGCTAGCTGCTTGTGCATTTTTCTGTAGAGTAACTAAAAGGACTAGTGCAAAACATCTCAGTCTCAGTTCTCTTCTGGTGTAAATCAAGGCAGTTCCACCCCAGATCGCTGGAGCTCTAACACAGGGTACGCCAAGGGAGGATTAGGCCCTCTGCTACAAGTAGAAAAATTTCTAATTGCAAGCACTCATATGAAAACAGTATTCTCCCCCTCCCCCTCTTGTGTTACTGTGTTTCCTCATCTCCAATATTCTGTCACTTCAACAGACAATTGTACTTGTTATACGTTAACAAATGTATAATCAGCAAGCAGAAAGACATCAAACTGTCTAATCAGCAGAAAACTCTTTTCTACCCTAACCCTGAACTCACAGTCACAATCACAGCTAATGGAGATGCTATAAATGTGGACAGGCCGAATGCTCAACCATGGTTTCCACCTTTCAATCTGAATATATTGAAACTCCACTCTAAGGCCAGTATCTGCACGGCTACCCAAAACCTGTGCTGCTGATAATTTAAACACTTGGTTTTACAAATCCCTATGACATTATAATCTCCTGATTACAAAGCATTTAAGGCAGATACTTCCTTTGAAATGTACACTTAAGCACTGGGCTCTTTTGGAACTATATGAAGAAAAAAAGAAATTATCCTTTCTTGCTTCTTTGGGGCAGCGGTACATTGACAGTCATTATTTCTCCTGATAAAGAGAAGCAACCCTCTTCCCCTTGAAAGAAAAAGACTGAGCTACTTCATGATTACCTTGTGCATGGCTGACTTCAGGGCTTTTATGCACAGCTCATGCCACCCTGATCACAAAGTAATTCTGCGAGTAACCTTGCCACAAACCGAAAAGGCACACAGTGACATTGGTCTGCTTTAAATTCACAAACACATGGAGAAACTGTCATGCAATTTTTCTTAATCAGAGAAAAGCACCACACTTAAAAAAAAAAATAATGGAATGTTCTAATCACAAGCAAAGTTTTAAAATAAAACCAAATATACAAAAAGCCCAGTCCCACACCTTTATTCTACTTCTTAAGGGGGTGCAAAGCTTGTGACGGACTGGCCTTGCCCATAAACACAGCAAAGGCTCAGCGAGCAGCAGTTGCCAGGTTGGCCCTCATCCCGCTTCATTTGGGTAAAACTCCCTTTGACATCAGCTGGGGCAAGGCTTGCTCCTAACTAAATCAAAAATTCAAGACAGAAACCCCCACAGCTCGTGACTGTTGTATGTAGCTGGAAACAGGCTCTGACCCTCCGATTTGATGAATATCTTTATCTCACCATACAGAAATAGAACGAAATCACTGCCTTGCGCCGTTTGAGGGAAACCCAATGATTATTTATGTCTAAACACCTTTAGGTCTTAACGGGGAAAAAAAGAAACACACAAAACTCTCATGAGGTTGCATGCAACGCAGGGTGTGTGACTTGCTTACACCGCTTCTCACCCATACACCTGACACACACACACGAGCACACGCATTTTTACTACCCAAGAGAAATCTCAGTTTGTTTAGATTTGAGACAAAAAGCAGCAGTCCATCATGTCACATCGTTCTAAAACCCTGACTTTTACAGAGCTCTTTCCAAAAGAGTTCATTAAACACTGCATGCATTTTAAGGCCACGTGCGGCAGTATAATTCAGAGCATATATTTTATAGGTTTCTTTTTCTGGTTTACCCACTGATTATTATGTGCTGTAAAATTTCAATTATCCCAACTAGTCAGGGGAATAAAAAGGGGAAATAAAAAGTGGGTGATGGAAAAGCATGTGTTAACAAATGCCATAGGAAAGCAGTCCATGCAACATCAAGATTGCTGCATGTATAACATTTCAGTGTCATTAGTGCCCTTTTTCTTCTTATAGAAAGATTAGTAGAACAAATATAAAACACAAAATGGCAAATAACCATCTCCCTCATTCTTACTATGTTCTTACAAGCAGTGGGGATTTTAAACCACTGTGCACGAATGCACAGCAAATTTTACTTTGGTTTCGCTTTGCAAACCTAAAGACCTAGAAGGAACAGCGCAACCCAAACTAAAGGCTGGATTTGTCCCAGCTGGGAACAGGAATGACTTGAAAGATACAAGATATCTGCAAATTTCTCCCCATAACATATCAGTTTAACCGTCTAATTCTTTTGTGGGGGGCAGACATACAGGGCTAAAATTGCTGCTGATATAAATGGAAATGTTCCCAAATAATTTCAGCTTTCTCAATTTACTTTCCAGCATTTGGCACCCAAACGCTGTTACTTAAGCCCTGAATAGTTGCAAGCAGAAAATTCTGTAGCTGGAAAAAAAAAAAAAATCACAGAAAGGGCTGGGAATTTTTTTTGTGTGCCCGAACTGTAAAGCTGAGATGGTGAAACTTAGTCGGCTGTCCCTGCTAAAACTGTAAAAGGTATGTAAAGACATGACAATATGAAAGGCCTCAATTGTACAGTGACTTATACAAGCATATTATTTCATGTATACAGTTGTTTTTAACTGTTGATCACTTTCTCAAGTACGATGATTTTTAATGCACGTTAAACTGCTCGCTTTAGCCAATTTCTGTAGTGTCCAAGATTGCCCACCAGTGTTTTTTAAGGCCAGTAATTTCTCATCAATGTGATTCCAGTTGATTTGGCCTAACCCCATCCCAATGAAAACACTGTTTTCACTGCTGCTGTCAGGGATACATCTCTGTGGGATGCCCCTAAGTGTCCGCAGCCTGCACACCCTGGTTTTGAAGGCTGAAGAAGCTTGGCAGATGTTTCCAACCTCTCCTGTGCAGAGCAGTCCTCCTCCCCTTGCTTTCAAGAAGTTGGCTTCTTTGCAGCAGCTTGCATATTCGTTTTGACTCGCTTCTTTGCTGAGTAGTAACCTGGTGAAGAACACATACACAGAATTAGGGCTATGACTCTGGGAACAGCTGCTTTTCAAGAAATCTCTCAAATCCCCTTTTCGTGTCGAAGAAGTCACTTAGACTTCTCCATGGCTTGTTAATGAACAAAACTAATACCTTGAGCATGTTCCACGTAAAGCTGTGGAATACCAAGCAAAACAAAGGAAATGTGCTGGCTTTTATCCGGTTGAGATCAAAAGACTTTGAACCCTCTTATGCAAGCTGAGCAATGCGACATTTCCCTCCAACTTTTACATCCATTGCTGCAGGGCTGTCCAGACAGAAATAGGGATTTTTTATTCCTCCTTAAAAGTAACAAAAAATACTCTGTTAAATAGCATCAGAAGAACTATATATAGGGGGCACTTCTGCTTATTAGATCAAACTGCAGATTCAAGAAGGACTGCATAAAACCCTGTACTATCACTGAATTGTGACTAATTCTTTGCTCACAGTAAGCACTGTGTCTCATGGGGAGAACACCCACCACGTTTTCATACATATGAATCCTTGTTTCAGGTGCAAATGTAAATTAACATTAACTACAGAACCGTGATTACAACACAGGAGTTTCCCTGTCAGTTCCTTCCCTGCCTCCCACCCTCGCATGAAAAAAACACATACTTTTTTTCAGGTCATAGGGCACAATTAGCTGAAATGGAAGCTAGATGATTATTTATCTTTAGAGTTCATGGGATTGACCTGGTGTAAATTGTTGGTATTCATAGCAATGGATTTGCTCTAATTTCAGCTGAGGATGTGGGCTCCGTGATATTTAAACCTGAGCTTTCTATACAGTCGAATTGGCGACAGCTCTCAAGTCCTTGCAACATAAAGTCTTACATCAGTTTCAACACAGAACATTATTGGCGGGATGACTGGAATTCTGTAAGCTTTCACAGCCAAGTTTGTGCAAGGAGATTCCTGCAGCCACCTTCCTTGAGGATACGTCTGCATGGCGCAGGAGCTAAGTGGAACCTAAGCTAGCCCTCAGCTGGACTTCTGGAGCAGGATGCGATCTCAAGGAGAGCGTATTCTCCCTGGCAGGAGCAGGCACTGCTAATTTAATACAAAAGCAAATCCTGCTATTACTGTAGCCCGCTGTAGTCACTCAGTGGAGCAGCAGAGGAAAGGAATACCAGTAAGAAAAAAAAAAAAAAAAGCTTACCTTACCTTTCCAAATGTACCCCATACTATTTATTTCTTCTGTTTAAAGGCCTTCAATGTAGCTATCCTTCATTTTATTTTGGGAAAAGAATTGTATTAGGAATTATGCTTAGTAGATGAAATTTAGAAAAGACTTCAGTAGTCAGTACTCCCATTTCTGCCCGTGAAGAATTTTAGCAAAAGCCCAAGTGCTCAGAGGCTAATTTCAAAATTGGTGGAGGCGCTTAAAAGCCAGAGGGATGCAGATTCCCTAGAGCCACATTCAGATGGTCTGCCTTCCATCTAAGGTGTTAAACAGAGACCATGGAAACTGGCTGGTTAGCCTGAGGGACTTTAAAGAGCACTTGCACTGGAATAAGTAAGGTACTGAGGAGGATGCTGCCTGCAGCCTGGCAGTAGGAAAGCCTGGCCACAGAGACAGAGGACGGAAAGATTTCTGTTGTTTAAAAATACCTACCTAAACACCTGCTTTCCTTTCCTCCCCATTTTTTCCCAGACATCTTGCATGAACAATCTGCTTCAGAAGAAAGACTAGCTAGTGAAAACACAGGCTTTTTACCAATTATTTTCTCTCTTTGACGTTTAGCAAAGGAGACAAGGATTTACGACTGCCTCCCAGGAAAGCCAAGGTCTAAGTGTATCAGACTCAGGCAAGCCAAAAAGTTTGGAAGAGGAGAGGACTGAAGAGCTGGCATGGTTCACCAATCTCAGGAGGGAAAAAAAGAAAAGAAAAGGAAAACAGTAAAAAAGGCTTTTAGCCTGTATCTAAGCTGCTTTTTTATTTGAAGCTCTCCCAGAAAACACAGTAGAACCACACTGGCGTCCCAACGAAAAAGAGAGAATGGAGATGAGGCGCATGTATATAAGTGTTGAGAGACAGAAGGAAAAAAACCTGTTTTCTTACTGGTTCACTCTGTGTGTCTGAGGAGTCAAATGCAGCAAGAAAACCTCTGCTCCTTCCACTCTGGAGGTGCCACTGTCCACAAAACCCCATGGTTGGTTTTTTAATATATTGATATTTATTTAATGGGCCACAGCTGTCTTTGAAAGTCTAAATTAAATGCACATTGTTGGATCTTAACGTAAAGCATTACAGCTCTCTTGTTGACCAAAGCAGAACGCAGATAACTGGGTTCAAATCCAACCTCAGATCCTAATCCTAGACTAACCTTTCATTACAGGATGGCAGAAGTTGAGCAAAGGGGTGGAAGAGTGGGGTCAGACTGTATCAGTAGGTATGACCTTCCCTGGCTCAGTTTGGCCTGAATTACTCCAGTCGTGCCCAGAGGGATGAGGTTCCTGCAACCGGAGGGAAACTTCGGATGCACCCTTCAGCTGGCAACAAGAAGGGGGTGTGTGGGTGTGCCTGTGGGAGAAGGACTGAGAGCAGGACTGATCTCCAAACCTCACGAAAAGAGAAGACTGCAAACGATATTCCTGGCCCACCTCGCACACTCAAGATACCCTGGGGAGAAGGGTACCGTTGTCAGACTAAAGCGTTTTCTCTTAAGAAAACACATGTGGGAAAGCATTAAACAGTGCAGCACGGTATTTTGGTTTCCACATCCCCTGATGAAATGTTTCTTGCCCGGGGAAAACAAAACGGAAGAAAAATATCCCTTGTAAATATCTGCATAATTTACTCCCACACACCTAGTGAGAGATTTACAATTGAACAGCAGTTCCCTCAAACCATCACAACATTGTGCTCTGAACTGCGCTTCTGTACTCTTACCTGCAAATTATACTGTTAATTAGTTAATGGCTGTAAACTGCTCTGGAGAAGAAAAGAGCGCTCATTAAATACCACTGTTCTGTACTCCAGTGTGCAATGTTCCACCTTTCATTAGTCTCCAACTTCTTCCTGAACCTTTCACTAGCAATTAAGTTTCATACCCTCAAATAGCAAATTAGTCTATTGTCTGACTTAACTGAGATCAACATCGCTGTTCAGAAAGCGTTTCCTGAAACCTCAGCTTCCATTATCTTCTAGGCAATTTCAAGCTGGTGTCTCACATCAAATACCTGAAAGAAAATCCTTAGTTTATGTCTTGAAAACCTCAGACTTGGATAAACCAAAACACCAATATGGACAAGGGAAATCCATTACATGGGATTAGATTTTTTTTGAACAAACTCAAATCATGTGGAGAAGAAAAAAGGAGGGGCCAGATGTTCAAAAGAGCTTAGCATGCAGGATGCTGAGGACTTTCAAAAACCTAGAGCTCTGTTATGGGTGTTGAAACCCACTCCCGGCAGCAAGTCCTGGTGAGAGGCATTTGAAAACCTAGCCCCTTCTGCCGCCTGGCCAAGTTTAAGATCAATTTGCCCTTAAAATTTCTGGATGCTTTCACTGAGTACAATATCCAAGCTGAAGTTAGCAGGAGACCTGGCTGCTTTCTCTGGTTTCTGGTCTTCCTTCTAAGGCTTAGCTGGCTGGGCAGTCTTCCTTACCGCACTCGGGAAAGGGTGACCACGGCCAAACCTGTAAGCGAGCAAAAAACCCCAAAACTTCCCATCTGACGCTGTTCTCCTGCTGTGCTCCTTCTGAGAAATCATCTCCCTGCCTTCCTTAGACTGCCTTTTTAAACATCTAGCCCTCCTAACCATTCCAGCTCTCCTCCCGCAAGAAGTGGTCTAGTTATCCTAGTGCTCTGTGACAAGTCCTCAACAGACCCCCAGGGCCAGGAGGGGGTGGCATAAGCCCTTTGAAAAGCACAAGCCCCATGACCATCAGTTTAGAGCGTGTCTACCGTCTCCTTCAGATGCTTCTTTGAAGGGTTGCACTTTCTTAAAGCAAGACTGGTTTATGGGTCCACCAGAGAATTTTTAAGCAGCTGCTAGGACCAGGTTTGATCATCCGAGCCACACCAGGGTCTTGTACACCTGTCAGACGTCTGTGCTCTTTTCTTCCTTCCCGAGATCCTCTTGCTCCTGTTTTCTTGGAAGTTTTGGTTTTCTCAGTCAGTGCCACCTGGGCAAAATGGTGACTCTTGTCCTCCCTGCGCAGGGGCCAGTTCAAGCACTGCAGTGCTCTCCGAGCATCTCCCACCAGGCAGCTGTGGTAGAAGGCTGGCACCTCGTGGCCTTCAAGCTTTTCCCACTGCAGGAGCCCCTCCACCGGCATGTCCTGAAGGAAAGGGAAGTTCCTCTTCTGCTGGGCCCCCTCCACACTGTTGCGCAGCATGTGCTGGAAGTCCTGACGCAGCTGCTCATGGTCAACAGAGCCAAAAAGGTTCCTCTGAGCGTGGGTTGTCTTCCCCGGCCTCCGCTCCGTCTTTTCTCCCTGGTGCTGCTCCCCGGTGAGTGTATACAGCAGCGACTCCCTGCCAAGGACAGAAAGACCATCAGCCACCCTTTGCATGCTCAGTTTAGCTTGCACTGCATACCGTTTGAGGGGAATGTGGCAGCAAACTCAGGTACTTTTGATCCCACAACAGGAAATCTTGGCTTATTTTGAAATAACTTGATCCTGATCTCCAGTCCAGAGTGGGAATCACCGTCTATAGGATGCGTCTATAGCAGGATGGGGAAGGGTGAAAAGCCCTCGCCTCTTTTGTACACCCTTATTTCAGTGTGCAGTGAGTGAGGGCTTACCCTAAGGGTTACTGAGGCGCGCAAGGACGTGGACAACATCCCCTGAGGTAGTGCAGGAAAAGGCAGAAAGAACGGAAGCGGTACCAGGGGAAAATGGCCACATGTATCACTTTGAACAAGGGTAAGGGCCTGAGAAGGAGAATATCCAAGCCAACGAAGGGTGATGGCAATCAGTAAAGTACAGAAGACATGTTTAATTTTACAGTGAAGGCTGTAACTCCTTCCTGCCTAGTCTCACCATTTGTTTTGCAGTGTCAGTAAAGTTGGAAGCTAAAGGCAACCGGATCAATCACCTGTTTTTTGCCTGACACTTTCATTCCCTTTTCTTGAAGCAATTGCCTGAGAAATAGTCCCAGTCACAGACAAAAACACGGTCCTGTTTCCTACAATGGCAAATCCCATTCAAGCATCAGTAGGCGGACTTCCCATTTGGTAGGCTGGCACGAGGACAGAAGAGACGGGGTTTGCACGCTCCTCTGGCAGATAAGATGGGGACATGG
The DNA here is from genome assembly GCA_013400135.1 of Rhinoptilus africanus. Classification (NCBI taxonomy): domain Eukaryota; kingdom Metazoa; phylum Chordata; class Aves; order Charadriiformes; family Glareolidae; genus Rhinoptilus; species Rhinoptilus africanus. Next base: position 54,860 of record VXBO01014500.1, read on the forward strand.
CAAGTTGGAGAAGAAAAACAGGGCATTTTGCAGATTTCATAGGCCAGAAGGGCATAAATATACCAAATACCTCCTAATTCCTGCACCAGGTCTTTAATTTCTGGAAAAGCTTGAAAATAGACCTTAATGATCATTCAATTCTTTATCTCTCTGGGTCCACAAAAGTCAGCCCCTCTCACAAGCTGCGATGCATAGCAGTGGACAGGCTAAAAAAGAAACCTTGGAGAAACATTAGCAAATAGTAAAATTTTGGACTCGTGCTACTAAATTCTGAAGGGCATAAAGAGTTTGGGGACAGCTGAGAGAGGTAATTTGCCTATAGACCATGCAGATAGAGCAGCAGAGCTCCTGCAGAACCTCAAGCTCCAGGCTTGGTCTTCAACGTCTGAAAGGGTGCTCCAGCCACAACAGACACAAACCCAGATGTGCCCGGGATAACCACCCACACCCGCCCACATTATCTTTGCAGGTTTGTATCTAATCCACATCAATCCACATCACTGCCTTGCAATCACATCCCAAGTTCCTACTCTGAGAATGTCACCTGGTGGCTCCCCGGTATCAAGAGTTTATCAGCAACAGGGCGGTGTTGGCACTTAGATGGTTTCGCACCTAGTCTGCCACAGAAAATTCAGATACTGAGGGACACGGCTACCTCCTCCTCGGTGGAAGCTGAGTGCCAGTTCTGCAGCTGATAACACATCTGAGCAGCAGAGGTCCACAGAGGCCGTCTGGCTCCTGCATCCATTTATAAATCTTATTCCTTGTCCTTAGCGTCCCTGAACCAGCATCCTGCAAATGCGTAGCCCACGGCCGCAGGAAATTAAACCAGCGAATGCCAGGCCTGGGTTGTCCTTCTGGTGCATGGATTGATTTCCAAACATCGGGTGTGGTTCTCTGGAGGCTGATGTCTCCCATGGAGCTCCAGGATGGGAAGCAGAGTAGCCCTGTTCATTCTGCGACACCATCTGGGGCTGATGATTAGGTCTGACGGGACGACGGTGCCTCCTGGGTCCCAGCCAGGTCCCACCGGTGGTACCGCACCGTGCCATGTGGCTACACCGGCTTGTTTGGTGCGAGCCTTCAGCACTCAGCTGCCAAGGGGAACAAAGCTGGCAGATGCCCACCAGATGCTCCTCGTAGGGACGCACATTTCCTGAGGAAAAGCAGCCGAGAGCACAACGACAAGGATAATCCTCTAGGTGGCATCCAGAATCCCCAAAACTTCACACAAAACTTTTCCCGAGGTTGCGCACAGCCTTGCCTTAAAGCCATCGGGATGCTCAGCAGTGCTGGCTGTCACTATAGCTAATAACAATCACGCCTCCGCTGCTTCTTCATCTGGTGCTGAGCCCTCCTCAGCTTCAACCGAGCTCGTTCAAAGGCAACCGGGTCTCAAGAAAAGGCTTAGGAATCGTGTCTTAGGAAGGGATGGATACGCAGTGCTTTGCAGGAATATTCCTCAGTCTTAGAAACTTTCCTCATACGTATTAGAACAGACTGTTTGCCATCAGTGAACCAGGGTTAGTAAGAAAGTAGTTATCAAACAACTATGGCCTTTTCTAACGGTGTATTTTAATATCACACTGGAATGAACTAGAGAAGACTCTGGTAATGACTATGGCTATTCCAGCACAGCCTGGGAATCCAGTGCCTTGTCTTTAAGACTGTCTAATTCCAGGTGTTTCAAAGGAAGATAAAAAGCAAGGAGAGAGGATAATTATAGAATAACCTTTCCCTATGGAAAGTTTCCTCCTAATGCTCTTAATTATGTCACAAATCACAAATACTTCTAACTCTTCTAAATTTGCATCATGTGTATATACTACCCGTTGCCATTTCCATTATTTATGATCGCATCTAGGGTGAAATCCTGGCTCTACTGAAGTCAGTGCTAGTTTATTACAGCAGAACCAGGATGTGGCTCCTCGTTTTTTTCCAGACTCTTTCCAGGTCTTGGCTGGAAAGCTGCACCGTCACTATTCCCACAGCTTAGTCTGAGTTGCGTGGGTGTATTAAAACACCCATAAAACAAGACTGAAATGTTTCTGAAATGCATGAACATTACTGGCAGTCTCCTTTTTTTCTTAACCCATGATTTCTGCGCCACTTAGGAACAAGCTGTGAGCCCCACTCTGTCAAGCTCATACCTATCCATACGTGCATCCTTACCAAGACAAAATGCAGGACAAACGCCGAAGGCCGGAGCTCTGCACCAGCGGTGGCCACTTCTGTTTGTCTCCAGTTGTGTCCTAGCTTGAAAGAGTTGAAAATAACCACAAACTTCCTAGGCAGCTCAGTGCTTGCTCCTTGCCTTGAACTTTCAGAGCACTGGAGGAATGTTATATCACATTTCTGAGTTTCCAATGTATGCATGAGCAAAAAAAACCCCAAAATAAATAAAAAAAAGATGACAACAAGCAAAGGAACGAATGCTGTGAAGGGTTCATTTTCACTCTTTCAGTGAAGGCGCATTTCCTAAATAATTCTGATACTGAAAGTTACCAGCTAATAATTCTTATTTTCAGATGCCCCTGCGGCAGGTGCTCAGGTATCTTTAACTCATTCTTTTCTGATACTACAGCTGCAAAAAAGGTCTCCCTGTCCCCTTCGGGGTATGGAGGGAGCCACAGCCTGCGTCCCCTGCCTTTAAAACCCTGCACCCCTTCTCTGCCTCCCCTGGTGCTCGCTGCCCTGTCCCCGGCACACATCCCCTTTGTGCAGAGGAAAAGGGATGGAGGGGGGTGCGTGTGCATGCAAGAATGGCATTTATTGCTTATAAATACTTAAACGGCTTATTAATGCTTATAAATACTTGAAGGGTGGGTGTCAGGAGGATGGGGCCAGGCTCTTTTCAGTGGTGCCCAGGGACAGGACAAGAGGGAATGGGCACAAACTTGAGCACGGGAAGTTCCACCTAAACCTGAGGAGGAACTTCTTTCCCTTGAGGGTGGCAGAGCCCTGGCCCAGGCTGCCCAGGGAGGTGGTGGAGTCTCCGTCTCTGGAGACATCCCAAACCCGCCTGGAGGCGTTCCTGTGCCCCCTGCTCTGGGTGACCCTGCTCTGGCAGGGGGTTGGACTAGGTGATCTCCAGAGGGCCCTTCCAACCCTATGAATGCCCACGGAGTGCCCGGGAGGCGCTCACTGCCGTGCCACCCTGGTGAGGTCCCGGGCGAGCTCTTCCCTCCTACGGTGGAGGGGTCCCCATCAGCGGGGGGGTGCGTGTCCCTGGGCTGCCATATCCCCCGCTGTTGGCACGGCCGGGCGAGACCGCCGCGCCACCGGGAGGCTGCGGGGAAGTGCAGGGATGGGGCTCTGTCCCCGGAGGATGCCCGCTGCTGCCCGCCTCCTGCTTACACCCCGCAACGGGGAGGGGGAAGGCGCACCCCACGCCCAGTGACCCCGGCCCCGCAGCTCTCTTACATGCAGGGCGTCCCGAGTGGCACCTCCCTGCCGGCGGCAGAGGAGGGACTGCGGTGATGGATGCATCTGGAATGGTTTGGGTTGGAAGGGACCTTAAATCACCTAGTTCCAACCCCCTGCCCTGGGCAGGGACACCTCCCACCAGACCAGGCTGCTCAAAGCCCCGTCCAGCCTGGCCTTAAACACTTCCAGGGATGGGGCAGCCACAACTTCCCTGGGCAACCTGTTCCAGTGCCTCACCACCCTCACAGTAAAGAATTTCTTCCTGAATCCTCGACCATCCTGTGCAGATTTTGTCACATGTTTGTATATAATCATAATGGTCATTATATTCTTGTGAGTTTTTGTAATCCTTAGTGTTTCTACAGAAGTGTTTTCATATTTTAATTTCCCAGTTTCCCCCCGAAGACATGTGGGTAATCCCTTTGTGGGAAGGTGTCACGGTTTCGGTTGGGATGGGGTTGATTTTCTTGCCGGCGGCTGCTGTGGGGTTGTGTTTTGGATTTGGGATGAGAATCGTGTTGGTAGCACACTCATGGGTTTGGTTGCTTCTGAGCACTCAAGGCCTTTTCTGCTCCTCACACCACCCCGCCAGTGAGTAGGCTGGGGGGGCACAGGAAGTTTGGGGGAAACACGGCCAGGACAGCTGACCCCAACTGACCAAAGGGAGATCCCATACCGTATCATGTCATACTCAGCATATCAAGCTGGGGGAAAAAGAAGGAAGGGAAGGGCATTTGGAGTGATGGTGTTGAATCTTCCCAAGTGACCACTGCACGTGATGGAGCCCTGCTTTCCTGGAGATGGCTGAACACCTGCACACCCATGGGGAGCAGGGAATGAATTCCTTGTTTTGCTTTGTTTGTTTGCGTGGCTTTTGCTTTACTTATTAAACTGTCTTTATCTCAACCCACGAGTTTTTCCTTACTTTTACTCTCCTGATTCTCTATCATCCTTCCCATCGCAGCTGGGGGGAGGGAGTGAACAGCTACATGATCCTAGTCGATGGCTGGAGTTAAACTACAACAGAAGGTAAGTCTTTGTTATTTACACAGATTTTCAGGTTATGATACACAGGCAGAAGTGGGCAGGGATTTTGTTATCATTGGGGGAACTCCATCTTTGGAATTTCCGTTTCTGAGTCTAAAAGACCTGCTTTTTTTTGGTCTTCTGGGTTTCTATACAGACATTCAAGAGCAGGAAGAGAGGGAAGAGGGGAAGAGCTGGAGAAAGAGTAAGGTTTTCTTCAGTTTGTTTCCAAACCAGGCAGAAATATATCATTAACGCTCAGAAAGATGAAGACTTTGGCTGAGAAAGGGATAAAAATATTGATGCTATGAGAACATGACTGTTGTCAAATTCAGGCAGCGAGGCTCTTTTCCCCATCTTCCTCCACCCCAATGTATAAGGTTTTGACAGTAGTGTCATATTCCACTCCTGAGCATTACCCCTGCAACGGCAATGCCAAAGCTTTGTATCTCCCCCTTCAAAACCAGCATTAAAGTCTTGCAGGGCAAACCGGACATGGCATTTTGCATTTCCGTGTGGATCATGACCGTCCCCAGGGTGGGAGAGCTCTTGCAGCCAAACTCAGCAGCGAGGAGGGGGCCAGAGCACAGCCTGGTGATGTTCCTTCACATCTCCCTGCCCAGGGGACGCACCCCACTGGTAGCACTGGCCACGCCATCTCCTTGTCTGCCTTCACCTGCAGAAGCTGGTGGGCTTAACCATGTGGCGTGGGGATGATGCTGAGCTTTTCCCATCACAGGAGACCACAGCTTTTGGTGGCCTCCAGCCCCTCACAGCATCCTTAGGTGCTCCCACCCACTCCTCTGCATGCCCCCGCCACCCTCCCAAACCCACCGATGGCGAACCGTTGTACCCCAACACGGGGAACGACTCCACTGGGACTGTGCGGTGGGAGACTGAGTGTTGGGGGCCAGTGGAGGGCTGAAATTCCCCCCTCAGCCCTCCCACCCTTGGAATGGGGAGGCCCTTTTTGGTCTGTTTTTACTGCATGTGCCCCTGCGCTAGTCCAGCATTTCTGTGTCAAGGCTTCAAAAGGAGAGCTTTCTTTTTTAAGGTTTAATGGCAATTTTGGATGTTAGGAAAACCCACATCTATGTTGTTACTTCTTGCAAAGTGGTTTTTGGTTGTGCTCCATCTTTTAAGAAAGCCTCATGTTCCAGGCAATTTTTTTCTTGAGATTGTTTCTTTGTCAAGTCACAAACTATGAAACTGTGTTTTGCTGGCAATGTTTTTTTTTTTAATTGTAGTCTAGGTAAAGTAATTTTCTACGGAAATAGCGATGCTGTTTACTTTAGGGCTCAGTTTGTTTCACAGAAAATTGAACTCTTTGGAAACCGAATTCCATTTTTTCTTACTGGATTTTTTTTTTGGGGGGGAAGCTTAAATTAATAATACAGTTTCTGGCATAGTTGTGTGCAATCATGTGTCTTATCTTAGACATGTGGATATATTTGTGCCAAATGCAGTGAATCATCTTTTTAGCCGTTTCCAACCACAATCTGACGGTTCATAAGATTATAAAGGCAATTCATGTTTAAGCACCACCTCACCCTCAAGGTTCTGCTTTTGTTTTGCAACGTGCCTTTTACAGCGGATCGCTCCCTGAAGGATTATGCTCCGAGTTAGGTTTGCCACCCGTTCTGAATTTCTGAGGTCACTCCTGCTTTGGTGTCTCTCTCTCACAACTTGACACCCAGCTACTGCTTTACAGTTCGCTGATAGCAGGGGAAGACAACGGGATGACGCAAGGGCTTGCAGCAGAAAGAAGGCCATGTGTGTGTGCCTCTCTTCCAGTCATGTACTGGTTGCATCCTCCATATCCCTTGATCCATCAGGATCAGCACTTTGAGAGGTGATGCCTTCTTTATGTGGGAAAAGCAAGTTAAGAAAGGCGGGAGCACCAACATGGTAGATCTTTACAAAGATATTTTTTTTTCCCAATTGGGGTTGTGTAGAGTTTTGCAACTTCTTATTTTGGTGCAGAATTAAACAATAATAAGAAAAATACTGTGTTTGTATTCCTGGACATTGTGTGACAGCTGAAACCAAAAGCTGAATTAAAATGAAGGATGACGGTGGGTTTGGTGGGAAAGGATTGCTAACTTAAGGCAAGTGTGATAAATGTGAAGAGTGTCAGCGACGTTATTATTGTATCAGTTCTGGTCTCTGTGCAAAGCTAAGGGCTTGTATTTTCTGCAACTTGCAGCCTTTATGAAGTGCCAGCGAACCGAAAGACAAATTGCAGCACGACGCCAGTGCTCTCTAATAGTGTGTGTGCCTTGAAAAATGTAACTGAGTACGTCCCTATTTTCAATTAACTCTGTAAGTGAAAAGATAAATGGAGGCAGAAGAATCACTGCTCCATTATCTATTCACCTGTTCACTGGAGATTAATTTTCAAATAGGCTACGGAGTATTGACTATAATGTAAAACCCAGGAAAAATTAAGGGCTAGACAATCTTTCACACTCCATTTATCCTCTTACACTGCATTTAAAATTCAGTCACAGAAATTAGACCCTGTAAGATTTTGAGGGCATAGGAAAACTCCAGACTTTTCCCTCCCCCTCCACTCCAGGAAACAGGTTTTCCATTAGTTTTCATATCTGCAATGTTCCTCGCCTGCTGAAAAAAGGTGCTTTTGCTTTCTAAAGAGTGAGAAAGATATTCTGTGGGATTTAGTTAGCATATAGAAAATATAGCTAAGTATATTTCTTAGCAAGCATACCCTGTATTAGAGATGGAGCATGTTACATGGCCTTTTGCCTCTTGACATATCCCTGAGCAGGGAGAGCAAGAAGAAATATTGAAAAGGATGTATGTAAGAAAATATGTATAAAATAAAGAGGGAGGTTGCTGCTAAAAATATCAAAAATACACAGATGTAACATAGATGCTACTGTGGGGAAAGCTGATACTGTATGGGGGAAAGGAAAAAAATGCTTGGTTGTATGAGGAGGTGGTAAATGCGAAAGCACAGCTAGGAGCTTCTGTTTCGGGAGGGAGGTGGGGAGAGCCCTCTCTGCAGGGGGGAAAAAGAGGATGGTTCCTCTGGGTGCTCTTTGTGAAGATAAGTGATGGTGTAGGTGGCTTCATGGTGGGGAGGAATGACCTTTCCTGAGGTGGTCAGGACCCTCACATTGCAGTTTGTGGTGCCCGGAGGTGCGTAGGTGAGACAACCCTGTGCTCTAGTTGGATTCAGTATTGCATGGTGGTGGATGAGGAAGGTTGGGAGAGCAGGAGAAAGAGAGGAAGGATGGGGTTCCTACAGAGAAGTGTGGGATCAGCTGGCTGGTTGCCGTGTCACCTCAGCACCCCCCACCCTGTAGCACAGGCAGCTCAGGGGAGCGGTGAGGTCCATGTCCACCCCTCCACGATGGTGGAGAGGAGCTGGAGGCCTGGGACGTCTGCAAGAAGTTAGGGACAAAGCGCTACCATGCCAGAAGCTGCTGATCCTCCAGGGCAGGTTCGGTGGGCACTGGCAGGATGTGGCAAAGCAGAACCTAGGCGAAAGATGTCAACCCAAATTGACATCTCCTTCCCTCCTATGCTTCTCTGCTGGTGCTGTGGTTGGTGTTTCCTGGTGCCCTCCCATATGGCCTCGCAGGTTGGGGGAGCCAGATTTCATACACTGAGGGGAAAGGCAGGCAGAGAGCGCTGCCCATCACGGACCTGTCCTGCTCTCCCCAGTGCTCTCTGGCAGGATAGCTGGTAATCGGGCACATTAAGGTAAAGGAGTGGGAGAATTTGCTGTTCACTTCTGGCCATGGGCTCAGGGTGTTTGAAGCGGATGCTTGAGGCTGCCCTGGGCCAGCCCTGAATCAAATTTTAGCACTCGGTCTTTGGGCAGCAAAATTCAGTCATGCCTGTCTTTTGGTCAGTTCTATCCCAAGTGAGAAGCAGCCAGACTAGAAAACAAAACTCTGTAAATTATTAGCGTACTTATGGAGAGGAGTTCTTGCACCAATCATCTGCCCTCATGCACTCGCCTGCAGAGGTGTCAAAGGTGTAAGCAGGAGATGGAAACACAGCACTCCTGAATTTTTACTTTTCTTCTCTTTCCCTTTTTGGGCAGCAGGTGCTATAGTTGAGCTAAATTTAGGCGTTACCCGTTAGGTATACCCTGTAAAGGAGAATGCAAAGTCTTAGCCATTGTCGGACCAATGAGCATGTGCATCAGGAATATATATGGTACCCAAGGAGGTGTGGGTGCCGATTGTACCCGTTGCTCCTCAGAGCTAGTGGATACTGAGCCATGTGCTTAAAAGTGATTAGGGGTGAACTGCCAGACAAGCAGCCTGATCGTTTAGGCCTTGTTTCCTCAGGAGACTAAAATGAGAACAGGGGAATGATGTCAGCTGTAGTTTGCATTTTTTGTTCCTTTCTTTAAAATGCTCTTATTTTACCTGTATTTTCAATGTTGTAATCCAGAATTTAAGCTGTTATTTAGGGTGGAAGGTACTGTGTGATGTTCCAAATGAGTTCTGGAGAGTCTCACAGACTCAGCAGATATAGAGAAAATGAATTTATATAAAGTTTCGTAAAGAAAACTTCTGGGGTGTCTGCAATTCTAATCGTTATGGGCATCCAGAGAGCCAGTGTGTTTCTCACTAAGCTGCAAAGTTCCTTTTGGGATCAATAGCATCAAATGGTAGGAGAAGGGAAATTTTGACAGGCAGGCTTTGTCCTACGCTTGTCCTGCAGTGAGAGGCAGTCCATAGCTTCTGCCTGTTTCCAATCCAAAAGCTAAATTTGCCCAGAGAAGCTGTGGATGTCCCATTCCTGGAAGTGTTCAAGATCAGGTTGGATGGGGCTTTGAGCAGCCTGGTCTAGTGAAAGATGTCTCTGCCCATGGCAGGGGGGTTGGACTTGATGGTCTTCAAAGGTCCCTTCCAACTCAAACCCTTCTGTGATTCTAAATTTGACAGTATTTTTTTTGCCTTTTTTTCCCCGCTTTCTCAAAGCTGGTAGGAGCCTTAAGGATGTGGGAAGGCCAAAGGGTTTCAGTCATTTTCTCTCAGGTGGACACCAGTGCAACCAATGTTCCGTAAGTGTCCAAAACGATGAACCTGCTTAAAAAAAAGGTGAGTCCTTTGCCCACTCTCTTGCCCAGCGAGCTAAGACACGTGTGCTCTGTGCTGAGGCTAAAAATATGCATGCCTTGCCTGACCAGCTGGATGCTGCCAGATTAGAGTACATGACTGAGCTCTGTTCGCCTTCTGCACTGGCACTTTAATTTGGATGCCTTTCCTTTATTCAGCTGCCAGTTTTCACAAAAGTTGTGAAAACAGCGTTTTCTTTGATATTCCTTCCCTTCTACCAAGCATGTCAACAGATTCTGAAGCTGCGAGGGGAGGTTTGACAGCAGATTGGATGAGGATAAACCTCATTCGCTTTGGAGAGCAGGCAAAAGTGGCATCTGATTAAGAATGTGACAAATGCAGCATGTTGTGGCTGTTATCTGCTCCCCAAACCTCCTTTTTCTGATTCATTCTGTCTATATGTATATATGTGCATGAAGCCATGAAAAATAGGATGTAAGTTAGAGCGTCTCAGTGTCTCTAATGTTTATCTAGGAGACCTGTGAGATCTGAGTAGCACAACATGCCCAAGGTCTCCCTACTGGGAACACAAGTGGTCATGATTATCCTAGATCTTCAACTGCTTACTCTCACAACTGGGGTATGAAATCCCAGCGTGTCACTTGTTCCTTGTCACCTCTAGTCCATAAGTGTTAGCTTGCTCCCTGGCTTGGCTTTAGCGTGGGCCAGATTCTGAGGTGGTGCCCTGCTGTGTTTTGGGGGACCATGTGCCAAGGGCCATTTCTGATTGCTGCTGTGAATAGGGGTGTGTCAAGTTTGGTGCCCTCCATGCAACACACTTCTTTAGCCCTACCTCAACAGGCTGAAGAGCTCAAACCCTTCACTCTCAAACCCTCCCACCCTCAAACACCTGTACATGCTCTCATGCTACTCTCCAGGAGGCGCGGCAGTTGCCACTTTGAACTGAAAAATAAATAAATCGCATCTTTAGAGTACCATATGGGGCTCGATGGGTACCTGGGGCCAAATGCTATGCTGCAGGGATGTAAGCAGCATGTGCTGCTTAGCTTCACAATCAGAGAATGGTCCCTGAGCCTGTTTCACTTAGCGTTGTAGATGTTGCCTGCTTCTCCCCGTCTCTGTTTTGTGAACAACAGAGGTGGGCTGCACATACTCCAACCTTCACTCAGAGCACAGCGAGGCTGCTCAACTATGATTGTGGATTTGTAAGACCAAAGCATGCTTCAGCAGAGAGTTACCTGTAATAGCACAAAAAAAAGCGCCTATCTTAACATTAATCAGAATATTTTTTTGGCAACCTCAACAGCTAAATAATTTTTCAGTTAAATAATAATTAAAACACTGCATAGGGCAATTTAGGCCACCACTAATTCTTTGAAGGAGGTTTTAAACCCCTGGCGATAAGGCTGCCTGGTGCACTTGCTGCCAGTGCCCTTCGGGGAGAAGTTGATTCCTCATGAGGAAAGTGTGCTGGGCTGCAAATTGCCTCTGGAAACGCGTTTACTGGGGTGGGACTCCATGGTGGGCCTACGTGAGAGAGCCTGGTGTGGGCTGTAAGTCAGACGTGAGCTGTGCACCCATGTTAGCATGGCGCGGTGCAAGCCAGAAGTGGTGGACCGTGTCTTGCAGCAGGGCTTGTACAGGGTGGCCTGGCGCTGGAGGTCTTTCATGGCCATCTGAAAACTACAGAGGACGATTTGAGTTTTTAAGTATGGTGCAGCTTCCTGAGGAAAAAATGAGCTTGACATGGAGTGGTGAACCTGGCCTCCTCCAACCTCTCCTCTGACCTAAAACTCTGGGAAATTTCCTCATTGTAGTTATTTTCCAGTAATTACGTGTTTTCCTATTTACTACATAGAGTGCCAAAAAGGCAAGGATCAGTGTTTGTTATGCTGTGGAAAACATTAATAAAAAATGTGATGGCTTCCCCAGTGTGGGATCTGGGTTCAAAGTTGCTGGTCAGTGTTTGTAGCTGTGTTCACACCTCTGTTTCTCATTATGTCTGCAGTTTTATGCTGGTCATATTTTAGCAGAGTAGACATGGTATCTCTCACACACTGAGTTTCTGCTAAAAGGGCTGTTTACTATGTGGGGTGGAGCAAAATGTGCCATAGCAACACAGGAGAGAGCCTAAACCCAAGAAAGGCCGTAGTTCAGAGACTGTACTGCACTCTGTTGTTCAGCATGACTTGGATGAGGCCTTTGAGTGGCTTGGGAATGAAACTGAATTCCCTCAAGTCGGTGTGGATGGGATGGGTCAGCATAAAAAAGACTGGAGGGGGAGAAGTAGATTGTAAAGAGGTGATTTGCTGTTTCATACAAGCTAGGGACTGTGAGAGACAGGAGAGATCCAACATGATAGACCAACCTTTCCAGTGCGGTGGTCTGCCTGGTGCCTCCAGCTGGGGACCACAGGGGCCAGCTTGGATGGTCACCGGGCATCACCCGAGGCCTAATAGTGAGGGAGGGAGCTCACAGTGCACAGCTTTGTTCTGTTTTGTAATTATTTTATTTTTTTTCCTGGTGAAGGCACTCATTTTTACAGAATCACAGAATCACAGAATCACAGGGTTGGAGGGGACCTTAGTAGATCATCTAGTCCAACCCCCTGCCAGAGCAGGGCCACCTTAGAGCAGGTTGCATAGGAATGCGTCCAGGCGGGTTTGGGATGTCTCCAGAGACGGAGACTCCACCACCTCCCTGGGCAGCCTGGGCCAGGGCTCTGCCACCCTCAAGGGAAAGAGGTTCCTCCTCATGTTTAGGTGGAACTTCCTATACTCAAGTTTGTGCCCGTTACCTCTTGTCCTGTCCCTGGGCACTACCGAAAAGAGCCTGGCCCCATCCTCCTGACACCCACCCTTCAAGTATTTATAAGCGTTGATCAGGTCCCCCCTCAAATGCCTCTTTTCCAGGCTAAAGAGACCCAACTCCCTTAGTCTGTCTTCATAAGAGAGGTGTTCCAGTCCCCTAATCATCTTAGTAGCCCTATGCTGCACCGTCTCCAGCAATTCCTGGACCAATTTTTGGTCAGTTGGAAGAGCAAAGGCTTCTGTAACCTCCCTACCATCAAAGCTGCCCCAGGTCTGTCAACTCTTTGAAGAAAGACCTGATACTCAGAGATACACTGGGGCTTGCTTGGGGGCTGGTACCAACGTCACTGGGAGAGGCTTTGGGCTAGCTCTGCTCAGTTTTGAAAAATCCCACCTTCAGTCTTGACCCTTTTCCAGCAATTTTGCTCGTGCTCAGGACCAGGGGGGGCTGCTTCAAGTCACCAAGCTGCTTCCGCGACTACGCTGGCTAGAGAGAGATCACAAGGGCTTGAAATCTGCGTGCCTTGGCACGGTGCCTGATGGCCAGCAGGCGAAAGAGCAGAGCTTTCCTCCCTTCGTAACGCTACGCGGTTAGGTGCGCGGTGGGCATTTTACGCCTTCCTCTGGACTATCTGGCGCTGGTCGCTGTCTGAGATGGGATGCTGGGCTGGATGAAGCGTCGGTCTGCCCCGGTGTTGCGATGCCGACATTGCTGTCTCCCTGGTGGGCTAGCGTCCTGTGATATCCTTCCAGTTGGTAACATGCCCAGGACAGAGTTTTAGCACCATCCGCCACTCGAGCTGCTTGCAGCCTCAGTGTAGCATTACCAAAAATAAAGCTGTTTGAATGAAACAAGTGCTTGGAAACGAGCTGTCTCTCTCCCGCTCTCTTTCTCTCTCCCCCCGAGGGTGGCAAGGCATGCAAGAGCGGAGGGAGGAGAGGAGCTTGGCAAAGGCTGACCAGGGCACAAGACCTCCCTCTTTTTCCCTCCTTCTCCTCCCTGGGGAAACACAAATGAATGCTTACGCCACACGTGCTCACCAAAAGAACCACCCTAATAGCTTCATCTGCAAAAAGAGCTCTCAGGATCAGTTTCCCATCCCTTAACCCATCACCCGACACCTTGAAAGAGAAGAAGAGAGTCAGGAGCCAAGCACAACATTAATCATATTAGGACCTTTCTTGGGACTTCTTTATTTTTACTTCAGTTACTTACCTCATTTCTCCTGAACACCAAGGGGTGATAGCCCAGACAATGGCTTGTAACATCCTTCACGGGGTAGATTTTCTAGTCTCCAGCCCAAATGTTTACTCGGGGTTCTGGTTAGTCCCCAGCCAAAGCAGTTAGCCAGTTGGCTGGACATCTCTTCATACAGCTTACGCTTTCAACAGGGTCTGAAGTGAGCCCATACCATCAAGGGAGACGGCGGATTTTTTCATCCTGTTTTCACATTATGCATTCTGAAACAGCTCAGCTGGGACAAGTTAAGTCTTGGGGGCATGTGCGTTGCTGCAGAAGTGTCAAGGAAGATTAAAAACAGGCACAGAAGTTTGACTTTTAGACTAACCCCCAGAAAATGCTAGGAGGGGAGCTTTTTGTCTCAGTGCTAAGTAGAAGGAGGTTAGAAACTGTGAGCGAAGACACCGTCTGCTGCCTTTTCATTCCTACAGTGTGTCTGGAGGTTACAGGCTGGGGGTACATGCTCTGTAGTAAAAGAGAGAAGCACAAGCCAATTTTTCCCCATAACAGGAAAAAAAAAAAAAAAAAAAAAAGGCACAGCATTCAACTTAACTGTTCAAGTGAGAAAAGGTGATGGCAGAGGTGGTGGCCATCAGTTTATTATCACAGGTGTGTGATGGAAATACCATACCAATTCTTCTTTCGGTGTTGTCCCTGAGCTGCCTGCCTGCCTGAGCGGAAGAGAGGGATGGAAAATGACATTGGCATCGTTTGGTTAAAAGATGATGGGTGGGAGCGGGGAGTACGGGGAGGTTAGACTAGCCTGCTAGCATTTCAAGAGTATTAAGGCAGAGGAGAAGGGAGGAGTGTTTCATATAGCACATCGTGAGTAACGAGGAGCCAAAGACTGGGATATAGGATATACAAAAAGAAAGTTTAGTCTCGGTTTCAGGAAAGATGTTCTGTCGGCTGTTATAGTGTTGACTAGTTTCCCAGGGGAAATCACGAGGACAGGATTTTTTAAAAACCAAACAGGGCAAAGAAAATTCACAAACAAAATGAGTCGCAAACTGGCCGCTGCGTGAATAACCAGGGTCCCTTCACTTCTTTTCTGCCCTCCGTGGTTCTTGCTCCCCGGCTGATTCCCCCATACTAACCTTTGTTTATATGAAGAGCCGTGGTGTATCAGATGTCTGTTAACGTGGCAGGTCCCCTCCCACTGCTCCCTCTTTCCTTCTGCTCTGTGCTCCATTCTCATTCCTAGGCTTGCTCTCTCATCCTCTCCCACCCCACTACCTGCCCCCAAGGGAACCGAGCTGGGTCTCCTCCCGCTTCTGGTTCCATCTTTCCCTCAAATTTTTTGTGAGTTTCTTACTGTGGAGGACTGCGGTGTGCCGTGTTCCCACGGTAGTGGGTCACCATCACCCATGGTTTTTCATCCCTCCAACTCCATGCACCTGGCTAAGAGCGAGGAAGGCTGTTATCCACATTGTGCTTATATGAGGAAGCTGAGAGGCGGCCAAGAGAAGAGGTTCACTTGAAGCAGCACACTTAGGCCAGGAACGGGCTGACTCAGTTCTCTGGTATCCCGTCCCAAATCTTTTCCACTGGCCCGTGATTCCCACACTCCTGTCTGACCTATCTGTCAGGAAAGTCTGTAATGCGAGAGCATGAGGCAGTACAGAGGGAAAAACATGATACAGAGGGAGATTAGACTTAGGTGCGATACTGGAAACTTCCCACTTCCCTCTGGATTAAGCATTTAGATCATTGTTGCCATTTCTTTCAACAAATAAACAAGGCAGATGTAGCATTATTTACCAAGTAAGGAAGTCTCCATAAAACATCCCCCAGATTTGAAGTAATCATGATTTTCAATGGAATATTAAAAAAAAAAAATAAAATTGGCACACAGCATCTTCTCTTAAGTCTAGGCAAGAGGCACACATTTATTTCCAGTAGCAGCACAGAGCGTACTGACTGTAACTAGGTGAGAATGCTAAACAGACACAGTTTCCCTGCTGGCGTCTGAAAACAGGGATAAATTCCTCCGCAGACAAAAGACAGATGGTGTGGGCATTGCTAAAATCCTGGCTTCCTGGAGTCAGAAAGCTATGCAAATTTAAAGGTTCAGAGTGTGAAAGATTGTTCATTAATTATTATCTTTATTGGGATGTTGTCATGCTTTGCCAGTGGCACTGAGGTCTGGCAGAAAGCTGAGCCCTACGGGCAGGCAGAGTACTTCTGCGACGGTCTTAATTTATCCTTCGCTGGATGAATAACGCGCAGTTTCTCCTGCAGAGGAAGGGAAGTCAGGCTGTTGTCGTTATAGAGGTAAGGGATGCAGAAAAAAAAAGACCAGAGAAGGGGGCAGGGTTTTTGACAGCTCTTGTCTCCTGCTGCTCTTGACTACTTTGTGGGGAGAGCGGGGGAATGTCTGAATGCAAAATTGCTGTGGGTTTGGCGTTTTTCGTGTTGCGTGGTGCGCTGCCTCTGCTGTGTGAGCACTGCCTCTCTGCCACTGCACCTCCCAGTGAAGCTGCTCCACCATGGATCAGTCGGGTCAGGATGGATGCACTTTGTTGTGGGCTTAGAGCTTTCCATATTCATCCCAAGGCTGCCGCTCCGTTGCTGTACAGAGTGCGCTGCGGGGTTCCTTCCTTGGCGTGTGGTGGCAATCCCTACCAAGAAGCAGACGCTGAGGGACAGGCGAGGGGAAAACCACAGCTTCTCGCGTGGGATCCGGCTTTTGCACATCCGTATGCTGCACTGTCAGAGCATGGATTGAGCAGCACGGAGGGACTGCAGTGGTGAATGTGAGCAGGTCGTTGAAAATAAAGCTGAGTCAGTGGAAGGCTGAATGGTGGCCAGGGTGGGGAAGAAGGCAGACTGGAGGAGGACCAGTAGAAGCAGGAGCACAGAGGGAGAGTGGTGTAGTGATAAGAGATCTGGTTGTCTTGCTGGGAAACAGAGATGAGAAGTGTGCCATAGCTAACTAGGAAAAAAAGGCATGGAACAGGGAACCAGAAATACGGAAGAGATGAAACAAGACAGTACAGGAAGGGGCTCATCTGTAAGGGTTTGCAATAAACTTCTGTCCAAACAGCCCCCTCAAACCTGGAGGGGAACCAGAGTTCCTGATTCTCCCCTCCTGACAAGTCTCTATGAAACCCAAGGACAACGTGTCCCATCTAGCTGTGGTACAGGGACACTGGCCCAGGTTGCCCAGGGAAGCTGTGGCTGCCCCATCCCTGGAAGTGTTCAAGGCCAGGCTGGATGGGGCTTTGAGCAGCCTGGTCTGGTGGGAGGTGTCCCTGCCCAGGGCAGGGGGGTTGGAACTAGATGATCTGTAATGTCCCTTCCAACACTAGCCATTCTGTGATTCTGTGATGATCTTTTCAACTACCAGGTGACAGCGGTGTCCTAGGCATCAGTCTTGCATCATCAGAGCCAGTATGGTTTTGACCAACCCTACCCTCCTTCCCACTTTAGACTGTCACTCACCTCTTAACTTTGTCAGCCGCGGTGTTTATGTATCTAGTGCCTAATGTTGCTTTTAACGATGTGCATTGTCCTTGTGCAATGACTCTGTGCGTCGGCTTATGCAGCTGGTTCTCATCTCACGCTTCTCCACAGCTCAGAGTGCATCTCAGAGAGTTCAGCACTGCAGGTTCCCTCCTGTTGTACAACCCCATATAGCATCCGCTGTGACCCCATCCATGCAGCATGCTTATGTGAAACCATAAACACGGATTGCTGGGGCCAGTGATCAGCAGTGTGTCCCTTGAAGGGATGCACCAGACAGTGGCTGCAGCACTGCACCACCACTGAGGTGTTTGTTGCTACCTGCAGGTGTGTTCCTGTCTTTGCAGTGGATATTGTCTACCTTGACTTCGGGAAGGTTTTTGGCACTGCCTTCCGTAAGATCCTCATAGAGAAGCTGTTGAAGAGTGGGCTGGATGAGCAGATTGTGAGGTGGATTGAGACTCTTGGTGGTGTTGATCATTCACAAGAAGTCTAGTTGGAGGCCAGTAACTAGTGGAATACCCCAGAGGTTCAACACAGTTAATACCCCAATATTGGAATACCCCAATACAGTTCACCACAGTTAATGATCAGGATGATGGTGCGCAGTGTACCCTCAGCAAGTTTGCAGTTGACACCAAACTGGGAGGAATGGCTGATACGCTAGAGTGCTGTGCCGCCATCCAGAGGGACCTAGACGGGCTGGAGAAAGGGGCTGGCAGGAACCTCATGAAGTTCAACAAGGGGAAGTAACAGACTCCTGCAAACTGGAGAGGAACAACCCCATGCACCAGTATATGCTGGGAGCTTCACGGCTGGAAAAGGACCTGGGGGTCCTGGTGGAAAAGTTGAATACGAGCCAACAACATTCCTTCCCAGATGAGAAGGCTAATGAATGCATTAAGACAAGTGTTGCCATCAGGTTGAGGGAGGCGATCCTTTCCCTTTATTCAGCCCTGGTGAGGTCGCCGTGACATGACTGGAGTGTTGTGTATAGTTCTGTGCTCTCAACATCAGACATGAACATACTGGAGAAAGTCCATCAAACGGGCACGGAAATGATGAAGGGACAGAAGCATCTCTCCAATGAGGAAAGCCTGAGCGAGCTAGGACTGTTTAGCCTGGAGAAGAGAAAGCTCAGGGGGGATATTATCAATGTATGTGAATACCTGAAGGGAAGGCACAAAGAGGAGCCTGGCTCCATCCAGGACCAGAGGCAACGGGCACAACCTGCAACACAGAAGGGTCCATCTGAATGTAGGAAAACACTTTTACTGTGAGGGTGACTGAGTGTTGGCGCAGAGGGGCTGTGGGATCTCCCTTCTTGGAAATACTCAAAAGCCGCCTGGACTCAGTCCTGGGCAACTGGCTGTAGGTGGCTCCGCTTGAGCAGGGGGGCTGGACCAGATGACTTCCAGAGGTCCCTACAACCTCAACCAGTCTGTAATTCTGTGGTTCCTGGGGTTTTCTTCTCTTTGCACACTCCCTTCCTGCACTTTAGTTTTGCGGACTCTCTCCATAGCATGACCTGTTATACCAACTGGTCCTCTCCTCCCTCCTTTCCCATGGCTGGTCATGGCAGACTGAGGTACTTGAGAGGCCCTGAGTATTGAGGAAGACTCTGGAGAGGTCTGTAGTACAGATAGTCGAGTGCCAGCGAGTGCAAGTGAATGTTTCCAGTTGTTTCTTTGTGTGGTCAGCAGTGTTTCTGTAAAGGTACGTTTTACTCCTGTGTTGATTGATAAAACAGCATCCAATCCTTTTAAGGAGCATATCTGGAAAAACATTAATCAAGCCAACCAAGGTTGACTAACAAAGGCTTCCCAAAGGCCTTCTAAGTGTACATTTATTATTACCATAAACATGACATAAATATTCCTTTGATCCGCCCAGAAATTGTATTGTGATTTCTCCCTTATTTGATTTGAAATGAGCCTTTCTCTCATTTTTCATGAAGTTCATTTTTTGCTAGTCGTGATATGTTATTTTACAGCCTACCAAAAGTACTGAAAATTTACACGTGGCTCCCAAAATTTGTACCGATTACAGGATGGGGGCAGGAGGTGGAAGAAGAAAATACTTTTTTTTATTTCACCACTTGTGCTTCTAATGCTGGAGGCTTCTTTCCAGTCAAAACAAGGCCATGTCAGGTTTACTTATCTTGAGGATCTTAAACACGTTGGGCTTGAATAGCCCGCAGGCAAGAGACCTCACCCACTGGGTGCTGTGCTGAGGGGAGGCTTGAGCCGGCTGACATTCTTGGAGCCTGATGACTGTTGCTCCACTCTGAGAGCCTTTACAGTATCAAAACATTGGCTCATTTGCCAACCTGCTCCCTCCGAACCTATAAAGGAGGATTGTGGGTTACTGCTATGCATCAGTTTTGTGCAATGTGACTGCTGCATCACATGCCATAGTTGTTTTTTCCCTCGGTGTCCTGAAAACTCTTCATTAGTCATCTAGCGGGGGGCAGGGGGCCGGGGGGGGGGCGGAAAAAAAACCCTCAGCCCTCTCTATTCACATTCTTATGGTGAATTTTCCAGCCTGGATTTTTTGAAGGTGCAAGCTTTGGATCCGCGCTTTAATTTTTTTACAGTCATGAAGAACCAGGTCAGGAAACCAAGATTCATGAAAAAAAAATGGGTTATTTGGGCTTCCAGGTTTGTGGCTCCCTTCATTTTGCTGGCAGGCTGGGTAGCACTTTGTCTAGGCTCTGCAGTGTGAGCCACGGCTGCTAACCACTCTGGGAATTCGGGGCACTTACTGTTAGAGGATCGAGAAACAAATTTAGATTCCTGATTCCTAACCCTCCAACTTTAAAGAAGATCTCTGTTTTTTGTGCAGGGCGCCTGACACCAAAGAGTCCCTACTATCTGTAGCAAAATCATATGAATAAGGTAATAACCTGGACGTCCCCTAGAGGTTCTTTGGAAAATCCAGAGTATCTAAACTGAATTCTTCTTATCTTTGTCAAAGGGATTCTTAAGCGGTCTTTTGCATGAAACGACGGAAGACTAATCTCCATGCTATTCTGCATTTACTGTTACACTGTCTTAAGAGTTGGGGCTTGACATGGCATTGTTAGCCAAAGACCACCAGTTTTCCTCCCAGGCCATCAGTGGCCATTTTGCTGGACAAGTAGATGTGTAAGGATAGAGGCACACAGCCCTGGGGTAGGTCCTAATCTCTGCCCAGATCCTTGTTTGCCTCTCCAGTGGGCTGCTTCCAGACCTTTACAGGTGGCTGATCATTAGAAGGAGTAAGTGTAGTGCGTAAGGGGAAGCTGGGCTGGGCAAACCAGGCCCTTCATGGTCCCTGGCTCTGTAGAGTATGGTTGTCCAACTCACTTGGACTCCTTTTGGTAGTCCCAGCCATGGATCTTGAAGCAGCTGGAGATCCTTAACCATATAAGGTCCTGTTTGCACTTGCTGTGATATTAGGCTAATCTGGTTATTGCTATTATTAGTGCTGTGACTGTCCCACAAGGTGATCAGCTCATGTCTGAGTCCTAGCAGTTGGCTGGTACAGCCCTTGGAGGTGGCTTGGTTTCCCACAGGAGCTTCCAGAGAGATGCTGGTGAATCAACACCACAGTTTGTAGAGGCACGGGTCTGGGATCAAGCAAATAAAGCAGATTCACCACCTCCTTTATTGACTCTTACTTGGGTGTCACAACACAGAGGTTGAACTCTGTAGCCACAACTAAGGGGGATTTTGTTCTTCTTGTTGCTCTTGTGATCCTACTTTTTGACCAAAGGTAGTCTGTGTCTCTGTTTCCCTATCATTTCTTACGTGTTACTCTTCAGCCCCTCTTACAATGCTTCTGTCCGGTTGGGATCTCCCCTGACTTGGTTTTGGCTTCCAAAACCCACCATGCTCAAAGCTGCTGAGGTTTCAAAATAAACAGCAAAAGGGAGGAGATAATCTCTGAGCGGCAAAATTTGCCATCGGGTTTTGGTTAGCTTGGAATGGGTCAGCCCTGCTGCTGGTTAGCACCACCACAGTTTTCCAAGTTTTCTCTCACATTGCCAGGTTTCTCTCTGCTCTCCATCCTCCCTCATTTTCTCATATTTTATGCCCTCTTTCAAGTCACCAGGATGTGAGCAGGTGGTGACACCCCATCGTGACAGCAAGATGGAAGCTGGGCAGGAGTGGGTCAGGGGAGAGGAGGGTGCTGAGACCTGGTGCTGCTTGCTCAGCCCATCCAAGGGGTAGTGGTAGATTAGGGGAGCCAAGTCCTGTCTATTTTCATGCCTGTGCTCCCCTCGCACTGGCCGGGCTGTATTTGGGATATGGCAGCCCATATAGCTGTGTTCATGCTGCGCTGCGCCCTGGGGATGGCTTGCTTGGCCTGGTGTTAGCTCACTAAATCCCTGCAGACCACTTGCTAGGGTGTCCGCATCCTTTGGGATTTTCATTGCCCCCTCCTGGATGTTTGCAGGTCATGTAGGCTTGGTATAACCATGGCTTACCTTTTTCCAGGTTTTTATTTATGGAAAGATTTCATAAAGTGGCTCAACCCTTGCCTTTATCCCTTCTTTGGGTGACAGACACATGCTATTTATGATAGGGGGGTGGTGTCCCCACTGTGAAGGTGTTTCCCTTCAGCCTCACCGCTGCACCGTGTTAGCTTCACCGTACCCTTTCATTGCCCATATGATTGAGTGGGGACCATGTCGCAGGGGTGAAGGTGCTCATTGTCACTTGAAATGGGGCATATTTTAAGGGGAAAGAGGGATAGAAAACCAGCAGTACTTACCTCCTCACCCTGCTAAGCCATGACACCACAAAATCAGGAAATTCCCCATTAAACTCTTGCGATCACGCAGGGATTTATGTAAGTGGTGCAGGAAACGAATGGCAGAAGAGCGTGTCTCAGCAGGAGACCTGGCTGGTTGGTGTAATATAAGGACAGAACACAAAGAGGAGTCCCAGCCTTCACCGATTTCTCCTTAGAAATATGCCCAGGAGGGAAAACCAGCCATCCCCACAGCACGTTTTTTTCGCTGTAGAATTCCTTTCTTCTCCTTTGAGGTGACTGCTTAGCAATCACAGTATGTTCGAGCACGCTCAACTCAGTATTTCCAAACCGAGGCTCTCGTGTTAGGCTCTGAAAATCCATCCCTCAACACTTGTGAAAAAAATCATCTCCTTTCTGCTTACAGTTTGAGAACAGATAGGGCAGGGGTGGAAGGAATTCAATACCTCGATTCAATAAGGTGGTTTGTTTTGTTTTTGTTTTTTTTTTTAAAAAAAGGTATTTGGGAGCTGTTTTTAGAAATGCAGGTTTCTACATCCCTTCACGTCTGGCTTTGCCCAGTCCTGGCTGCCCTGTGAGCTGCTGGCTGGGGCCTGGGGTGCCTGGCATCCCTCCCTGTGCCCTGTGCGCACTGAGGGTATCTCCACGCGTCCTGAGGTAGAGCCTTTTCCACTTGTGGTAACAACCCAAGGACAGGCTCATCTGTTTGGCCATGCAAAACCTCCCCTTTCCCTGGCCCGGAAGAGGTTATTCCAGGCTGTTGCAGGTGCTGGAGTGCTTTGGAGGCAGGACAGTTGCCCGGGCAGACAGGGAGCTGTGCCTGGACCCTCTCCACATGATGCCCGGCAGAGCAGGCAAGCGTGTGGCAGCACACAGCTAGCTGCTGTGCCAGCCTGCCTGCATGCCCACTGCCTGTGCCAGCTCCGGATGCTTCCTGTGGTTAACCAGGTCCTCAGCAGTGACACCGAACCACTGCTGGATCCCCTCATCTCCTGTCCTCCTGCCCAGGACAAGACTTGGTGCCAGGTTTCTCTCTGATGCGAATACGCATATGGACAGAAATTACCTGCAGCATCAGAGGCCCATATGAATCCTTATTGTAAACACGAAATTAGTCAAGATAAAAAGCAGTTAACCTCCGAGAAATAAATGGGGCTTCTGAACGTCACATTACTTTGGCCGTAAGCCTGCAATAACTTGGCTGCTAGTTTAGGACTTGTTCCTGAAGAAGTATGTAATTTCTCTGTAGCCCATGTGGCTTCCCTAGAAAGACAGCCGAATTCTACAGCGTACCAGCAAGGCAACAGCAGCTGGCTTTTCTCTCCCTTCTGTGAAGCAAAAAACAATAAAACAGCCTCTCCCACCTCCAGCTCCCAACGGGTGAGCACTAGGAATTGGTACAAAAGCCTCTGGGCTTGTTATTTGGCAAGGCCATCCCTCTGTCCCTTTAGAATCACAGAATCGGTGAGGTTGGAAGGGAGCTTTAAGATCATCAAGTCCAACCATTAACCTGCCCTGACAAAAACCCCTTCTAAACCATGTCCCTCAGTACCACATCTCCCCTTTTCTTAAACCCCTCCAGGGATGGGGAATCCACCACCTCCCTGGGCAGCCTCTTCCAATGGTTAATAACCCTTTCAGGGAAAAAATGTTTCCTGATATCCAATCTAAACCTGCCCTGGCATAACTTGGACCCGTTTAGGTTTTGTGGGAATGGGAAGGATGGGTGCCTGCCATGCACCCCGTGGCACTCAGCTCCGAGAGGTCTGTGCCCCAGACGCCCAGCTTACCCCATCACATCTAGCAAAGCCCCAACCTTGCAAAGCATTCCTACAGATATGTTGACTGGGTAGTCTCCCGGAGTTGGAGGAGACTGTTCATAGAACCATAGGGTTGGCAGGGCCCTCTGGAGATCACCCAGTCCAACCCCCTGCCAGAGCAGGGTCACCCAGAGCAGGGGGCACAGGAACGCCTCCAGGTGGGTTTGGGATGTCTCCAGAGACGGAGACTCCACCACCTCCCTGGGCAGCCTGTGCCAGGGCTCTGCCACCCTCAAGGGAAAGAAGTTCCTCCTCAGGTTTAGGTGGAACTTCCTGTGCTCCAGTTTGTGCCCGTTCCCTCTTGTCCTGTCACTGGACACTGTTGTGCATTTAAACACAGACAAAGTTGCTAAGGAGCTGGATGGCACTGGGGCCCGAACAGTAAGCTGTGTCCCGCGGGACACTGTGCGGTGGTGGCTCCCACTGCAGCCAGGGGTATTTGAGGGAGATTAGCGCTCTGGAGGACGCAGTGTCTTTTCCTGTGGGAAGTCTAGAGGTTGCTTCCCCACTGCTGGGTTCACGTGAGAGACCCCGTTCAGACCCACTTCCCTGAAGCCCGTAGGCTCACACCGCACTGACCGTCCAGCGTAGCTGGAGCAACGCCATGGGGACTCATGGCCAGGGTCTACATAGCAATGGGAAGCCCCTACGTATTCTGGCTCTAAACACCAATTTCTATACCATCATTAGGGATACGTTATGGTAAGCTAAAGCCTTTACGTGACTCAGTGGTAAAACGTTTATGATCTGATGCCTTGGGAAAAGAAGGAAGACAATTTCAAAGTCTGAAAAGAAATCTAACTTTTTATTAACGGCCATTTTCAGGCTAGAATTGTATTTATTATATTAAATGATACTACTGTGTACTACTGTAGCACATAGGTGCTTAGAAATAGCTTTAAAGAAAAAAGGAGAATGAATTACAGAGCCCAAGGTACAGATGTTCAGCTAGCAGAAATCACCTTTCCTATGTGGAAGTCCATTGAGTTGAACACTTTTACATTTGCTAACCTTCTGACCATC
This sequence comes from Rhinoptilus africanus, assembly GCA_013400135.1. Classification (NCBI taxonomy): domain Eukaryota; kingdom Metazoa; phylum Chordata; class Aves; order Charadriiformes; family Glareolidae; genus Rhinoptilus; species Rhinoptilus africanus. The sequence continues at coordinate 79,491 of VXBO01014500.1, forward strand.
TGCATTCACAAGCAGAGAATTAAATAATAACACACCTTAGAATACTGAGCAGATATTCAACTATACTTTAATTATTGTTAGAAATCTGTGTTGAAAAGTGGCCTAGAACCAGACCCTATTGCCTGAAATTGGTATGCTTTTGTTTTGTCAGCTTTGGTTGCCAACAAGGCTTTTGAGATTTAGGCACTCAGCTGTAATTCAGTGGGGTCTGTGCCCCCAGCTCCCTGGCTTTGCAGACTTTAAATATTTCATGTATTATGTGGTGAAGCTATAGCAGCATTTGTGTTCTAGGGACTAGACTTTAATGGCCATAAGCAAGTACAATCACAGCAATGGTGAGAAATTTAATAGACCTGCAAAGATAAATGTGTATTATTCACTAGAGACACATTATACATGGATAAAATATTTTATTGCTACGGGGATTTTAAGAAAAAGAAAAGCATATTAGCGTAACTCTTTTGCATTGAAGTCCGGAGGCTTTTCCTGGACGTGGAAGAGAGCAGCTTTCGACCAAAGCCTATTGCTGAAGAGAATCCCACCACAGAAAACACTTTTGTGCACCCGTGTCCAGCCACCCATCGCTGTACAAGGTACCGGCGGATTCGCTCCGCATGAGNTGGGAATAGCTTTTCTGCTGCTGCAACAACAACAGGGACGAGGCTGAATTTTGTACGGGCTACGGAAAAACATTTGATAAACAGAGGAGAAGCAGGGAGGAAGAATGTTAGCTCTTGGATGATGAGTTTGCATGACAGAGAAGAGGTTGGGGTAGTCAGCTGCAACGGAGAGAGGAGGGAGAGAGGTGCGTAAAGACAGGAGGGTTTCGGAGGAATGAAAACATGTTAGGTCTTAGCCATATTAAACCAAATTTGTCAAGGAGAAGTGTACGAAGGGGAGGTGGAGGCGTGGGGCTGGCACTGAGGGGTGGCGATGGGATGGGGAGACCCGGGCATCTGTGTCCCAGTTAAACTTTAACTGCCCCAGGAGGGAAGTTAAAGCTGGGAGAGCGAGGGGGGGCAAGGGCTGGGCTGTGCTCCTCCAATTGTCCTTCTTCAGCCCTCCTCTTCCTACCTCTGTGTCCATCCCCTCCAGCCGGGATGGGAGGGGGTGGGTTCAGTCCTGGTGCCCTCACCACAGCATTTGGCTGGGTCTCTACCACCTCCGCCTGCTGCCCTCCCCACCGCCGATGGGGCTGGAGGCATTTGCCCCGCAGGCTGTGATGCTTTTCAGGGGGCTCTGCTGCCGCATGAGGGTTCAGATCCTGGAAGTGGCCAGGCATTTAATTTCTTGGGGGTGACAGGAGCTCAAATCCCTTTGAGGGTGCTGGGCCTCCCCATTTGGATGGGCTGTGGGTAAAGGGGAACAGCCTAGAGCAGCCCGAGTGATTTGTTCCAAATCTCTCCCAGTCTGAAATTGAATTAGCAGGAGATCTGCGTTTTGTTTTGGTTCTTAAGTAGAAACAGCTGGGGCAAAGGGATGGAGGGGGGGGGAATAAAAAGAAGCTGTTTAATCAGCCTTACTTTCGGGCAACTGCTTGGAGATCTCCCCGCAGGGCTGGGTTCCTGCTTCCCAAACGCATCTACCAGCATGTCTTCCCAGAGTTTTTATTTTTCAGTTTGAAAATGTAGGTCAGGGACAGAGCGTAAGTCGTAGCACGCCGGAATATGTAGGTCAGGCAAACTGTACCAAGAAAAAAAAAAAGGAAAAAAATAAAGAAAAAAAAAAAAAAGAAAGAAATTTTACAACTGCTTCCAGCAGGAAAAGGCCATGCTGGGAATTGGGCTTTTGAATGGGATATCCTCTCCCAATCCGAGTACCCGGCTGGGACGCCCAGAAGTTTGCAGCCAAGAATAACAGGAGGATGAGAGAAGGGGAAGGGGGGAGAAGGGGAGGGCAGGGGGGTCTGACCAGCTCATATGACCCTCCATTAGAGACTTATAAAAAGGGCTGGTACGAGCTCATTTTTCATGAGTTTTAATCCCTCCTGCTTATGATGCTGAGCCAAGGGTTTTTCTGGAGAATCTGAGTCACAAGGCTTGCAGCTGGAAAGAGAGGATTGATAGCGGCGGCTCAGCAGGCACAACCGCGTCTGGAGAGCCGGGAGGGGAGCAGCAAAGCCACCCTTTTTCAACACCACCACAGTTGTCTTTGAAGGAACGGGGAAGAGTGGGAAGAATACACCAAAAAAAAATCATAAAGGGAAAGACGGTGGTTGTCCTTATGCCACTGTTTCTGCTGCTGCCCTCGGGAGCTCCTGGAGTAGAGGATTTTTATAAACAGGGTGGTGCGTGTGTGCCTGCATGTAGGGGAAGTCCGCTTTGTGATTTCACGGTAGGCTTAGCTGGAGGCATGTTTGGGAGCAAGGAGAGCTCTTACGAAGTTTGGTGTCCCAGCTCGTGTTTGCCTGTCTTTGGTTTTATTTGGAAATTGAGGGAAATAAGAGGGCTTTTTTCTTAAAAAAAAAAAAAAAGTGTTATCTCCTTTGTTCCCTTAAAAAAAAAAATACTTGTGAAAGGTGGAGTAAAGAAAGAGATTTGGGGGAGAAGAGGACTTGCCAACCACCAAGGCAGATGAGCTTCTCTCCTCATCTCCAGACCACACAGTATTTTGTAAAGAGAGGTTTTTTGGCTGGAGCTTGACTGGGGTCCTGTTCCTTGTGCTGCCAAGTCTGATATCTGAGCAGAAGGGAGAAGCAGGAGGGATGGTTTTGCTCTGGCTCAGCCTCAGTGCATTCCCTCACAGTATGGCCTGGGCTTACTTTAGGCAGGAGAGCATTAAAGCTGCTTGGTATAAAACATAAGGCTCTTTCCCAGTTCCAGTTGTGTTTTCATGTCTGTTAGTCCGTATTTCATTAGCATGTTTCGTAGCAGATGCTGATGGGGACCAGAGGTGCCTATGTACTGTTACATCCCTCTGCCGGCTCTTTCTGTCTGACAGTCCAAAGCTTTTTTTTCTATTATCCTTTTCCCAGGATAGGTGGCTAGCAAAGGCTATTGGCATATTGAACTCTTTTTAACTCTTAACAGGACTCTCTTGCACGTCTTCACTACGGGAATGGGAAGAACATCTCCTTCGGTGTCAAACAGAATGTGTCTCTCCTCAATCCTCACTGCTGATTCCTTTCTAATTCACTTTTAGTTAAGGGATGTGGTGAGGGATATCTCTCGCTGTGCTGGGAAAGGGCAGTTACGTGTGTAAGTCACAGACCTTTCTGGTGAGCGCTGCTTACAGCAGATGAGTCCCTGACAGGTACAGCACTTGGCTCCCCTGGTCCTGGCTGCATTACTGTCACCGGAGCAGAGGAAACGGGAAAAGCGCTGCCTGCAGCTCTGCTTGAACATTTTCTGGATGCTGCATTCTTTTCTGCCACTTGAAGGGATTTGAATTCATATGGAGGAAGGAATTTAGCTGTCTATGCCATTGCAGCTGGTTGAACAGGGTAAACCCCAGGCTGCCTTCATTTCAGGGCAGGACCTGGGAAGGCCTGTCGGTGCTCCTTGCACCCTGCTCTCCAAGTGAAGGATGCCTGGGCTGGGAGGGTGCTGCTGCCTCCTCCAGGAGGTCCAGGCTGTCTGAACACCTGAATGGCCAGGACTGCGAAACAGCAAGCGTCTGTGCTGCAGTGTAGACACAGTCATAATGGCTGGACGATGCTCCACAGTCTCTAGGGTCTTCCCGTGGGCCTGGCTCCTGTTCCTCAGCTCTTTGTCATCCCATGCCTCCCCGAAAAACCCTCAGTTGTGCAATTCAGCTGTGGTGCTGTTCTTATCCTAGATCTTACTCGCCATCCGTACCTTACTATCACCTCTGAGCTTCCCTTGTAATGCTCCCAGCTCTGCCCTGTAGCCCTCCCTCTCCCTCTTTTTCTGGGCTTTGCATACTGTCCCTCTCTCCTTCCTACTTTTTCTCCCAGCCACCTCAGCCCTGGGTTCTTCACCCAGGTCGGTGCATATCCCCAAGCTGCTCTCCCTCTCCCAGTTATGAACCCCCACGGAGCTCCGTGTGACCCTGCAGCCCTCTGGCACTCCCCGTTTTGA
>VXBO01014500.1:83575-113901 GCA_013400135.1 Rhinoptilus africanus
CTTCACCTGCATGACATCTCCCCTTGCGGTTCCCATCGTGGCTGCCCCCATGATTTGTTCAGCACAAATCATGTCCTGGCTGCTGTTCCTGCCTCTTGATTAGGTGAACACTGGGACACTATAGTTTGCCTCCCTGGCAGAGTTTCGTGGGGTAAGGAACCAGGTAGCATTCAGAGGAAGGGTGTTTTCCCAGGAGGTGAAGAGCTGATGTACTCCAGCTAGAGCTGCTGGAGCTGTTACTTGGGCTTTCCCGCTCTTTGGTTGACCTGTAGTTCCCAGTGCTAGGAAGGATAAAGCAGTATTTTTGCCAGTCTTGGAGCTTTTAAAAGGTTCAGTTGTATCCCACTCAGGATTCTGAACCAGCAGCTTGGTTCCTTTGGTCCTGGTTCCTCCTGAACCAGGACCAAAGGCACTTGGGGCTGTGGAGCTTATTGATGAATGTTTTGGACTAGCTACCCCAAATATCAAGTCTCAAGAGCTCAAGCAGAGCTTTTACTCCTAGTTGTGTCTTTACATAACTAAATCCCTTTAAAATGTGGAGCCAAGTCACTCCTGAAAGTAGGACACAGGCACCTAAATCACTGAGAGATTACTTGGAAATGTTTACTTGTGGTCTTTGTTAGGAGTCTGTGGATAAGTGAATGCGATCTAAGATATGCAGACTTAATTCTCCTCTCAAGTCTGTTCTGCAAGTCAGGGGGAAAAGTGACCTGAAGGTGGTGGACTGATATTGGCGTAAAGCTGAGGTAAAATGGAGTGAATGTCCAAACCTGCATCAATTTGCCTTGAGAGCCTGGCCTTGCATTAAAAAGCATAACAAGCGAAATATCATGGAGAAAAGAAATGCAGATTCTTAAACTCGGAAGAAGCTAAAGGCTACATGGAGGAAAAAAACCCAAAGAGTATTAGCTGAATATCCTATAAGTGCATTAAAATTGAAGCTGTGGTCACCAGGTAGTTTGGTGATGTGCATGTGCATTTGCGTATGTGTCTGCAAATACATTCCTTTCAAAGCTGAGTGTGAAATGATGGTGTTGCATCGAGTTGGACTGCCATGCTACTCCAGCCACTTTATTGGCAGATCATTCTGAAAGGCTGGATTTTGAACTCTTAATTTTACCCAAGTGTCTTACGAATTTCAGTGGAACCAATCATGTGCTTATAAATTAATCACAAATATATGTTAAGTCTTGGCAAGCTTGGGCCTGGTCATTTACCACACGGAATGAAATTGGTCAGGGGAATTACATTCAAACCAGAATTAATAACATGGAACATCTATTTTACGTCTGCTTCATACAAAGGTAGAAAAGTCCTACAATGAAAAGCTGTGGAGAATCAAGTTGACTTGATTTTCCTGTGTTTCACTAAATAGGACTTACAGAAATGTAGAATCATAGAATCACAGAATGGGTAGAGTTGGAAGGGACCATGAAGATCATCCAGTTCCCCCCCCCTGCCCTGGGCAGGGACACCTCCCACCAGACCAGGCTGCTCAAAGCCCCATCCAGCCTGGCCTTGAACACTTCCAGGGATAGGGCATCCACAGCTTCCCTGGGCAACCAGTTCCAGTGCCTCACCACCCTCAGAATAAAGAATTTCTTCCTAATAGATAATGTAAGTCCTCCCTCTTTTGGTTTAAAACCATTACCCCTCATCCTTTCACTGCACCCCCTGATAAAGAGTCCCTCCCTGTCTTTCCTGTAGGCCCCCCTTCCGATACTGAAGGCTGCTCTGAGGTCTGCCCAGAGCCTTCTGTCGCCCGGGCTGAACATCCCCAACTCTCTCAGCCTGTCCTCACAGGAGAGGTGCTCCTCATCTGGACTCGCTCTAACAGGTCCATGTTGTTCTTATGTTGGGGGCCCCAGAGCTGAGTGCAGTATTCCAGGTGGGGGTCTCACCAGAGCAGAGTCGAGGCAGAGAATCGCCTTTTCACCTGCTGGACATGCTTTTTTTGATGCAGCCCAGGATGCAATTGGCTTTCTGGGCTGCGAGTGCCCACTGATGGCTCATGTTGAGCTTCTCATCAACCATTACCCCTAAGTCCCTTTCCTCAGGGCTGCTCTCAAGCCATTCTTTGCCCAGCCTGTATTTGTGCTTGGGATTGTCCCAACCCACGTGCAGGACCCTGCACTTGGCCTGGTTGAACTTCATGAGGTTCACACAGTCCCACCTCTCCAGCCTGTCCAGGTCCCTCTGGATGGCATCCCTTCCCTCCAGCGTGTCAACCACGCCACACAGCTTGGTGTCATGAGCAAACTTGCTGAGGGTCCACTCAATCCTACTGTCCATGTCGCCAACAAAGATGTTAGAGACCCTTCTGAAGTGTCTTCAAGAACAGCGAGGAAATACCTACCGTAAGATCACGTGGCAGGGGATGTCCGGTGCCTCCGGCTGTGTGATAGGAGCAGTGGTGCGTCATTAGCTGGGGATCTTACCTTCTGGTGTGGCTCTTTCCAGCCCTATCTGCAGTACCACCTATATGTAGTGCCATCGTCATCTGCAGTTCATCCACGGTATAACGGTACGGAAAGCCCTGTCGTGCTACACAGCCGAAATGCACGAGCCGTGTCCCTGGCTGTCGGGGAGTGTGTGCCAAGGGGTGAATGTCATGTCTGGGATCCTGTGTGCCGTACCTAACCTCATATCCTTCAAGTGTAGTAAATACTGATTTATACCACTGTAAAAGTGTGAAGAATTCGTTTGCTCATCTAAGGGCTGGAAATTTTAAGAAAGCATGGTAATTGCAGTCAGCCTGGAAACACCATGATACAAACTTTCCTATAACATTCTAGTGTTTATAAGCGAGTTTCCAGTTTATCAGTGCGAATGGCTCTAACCTCTCTGGGTTTAAAACCAGCTTCATTTAGCAGAGTTTAGATCAGAGGCCTGCTATTTTACACCAAGCGCTGAGGTAACTGTAAAAGTGGCAACTTTTTTCCCAAATGCCAAAGAAATTCAGGTTTGATCGGAATCCTGAACAAAGCTTTGGGTTGATTTGACATAAACCAGGTTAACTGAAATGGTCTAAGCAGTGAGTCTTTCCTATTCCCTCTTCTTTAGGCTGGAATGTGTTTGGAACTACTCATGCCAACAGATAATCAGGCAGACCTGGGGGGGCTGGCGGCTTTGGCAGGGGGCCGAAGAGCAGCTGTGGACAGGCCATCGTAATCTCTTTAACAAGCATGGCTGCAGCTACAAGAGGTTGTACGTACGCAGCCTAAGGGCTGCAATTATTTAAGTATCCAAATATGTAGATGGCAGCATTGCTATACATCTAGTTGGCCTCTTCAGACGACTAAATAACGTCGGAAAAGTGGTCTGAAATTACTCCTGACATCCATAAGTAAGGTGCAAGTCATGCTTATTTCTGCAGGCACACAGTTAGACTCCTCAGGAGCTGTTTGTGAGAGGGCAGAAGATGTCAAGTGAGGAGAAACTTCTCCAGTGTTTTGCAATGTGGTAGTTTGTAGCCATGGAGAGTCATGGAGAACCTAAAGCTACGCCAGAGGGTGATGCTACAGCCATGAGCAGCTCTCACCAGGCTGAGGGAGAGGGTTTTTTGCCTCAGTAGAGAGGAAACCTCAAAATAATAATATTTCCTCAAAGCGGCAGCCCATAGCCTCCCTCTCTGCACTGCTGGGCATACCCTCTCTTTTAAACTTCTGCTGAAATTATCTGTCAGAGACCTTAAATCTTAACTCTTTCCTAACTCATTCACACATGAATTGTTCCATAGGAAGAATATCCTGATCCTTTTCACACTTTTCGGGGGGCTGCCCGTTCTCTTCCCTTCCTGACTTCCCCAGGAGCCCTGTCACCACGGGTCAGCTCTGTCCTGCTCCCCCCTCCTTGGGGTAAACGTTAATGAAAGTGGTTTCATACCTCTGTGCGAAGACCTTTGCAGAGCTTGGAGGGGCTTAGGCTAACGTGAGTCCCTAATCTGCAGAATCAGCAATGCCATGCGGTGGGAAAGATATAAAAAGTGTCCTGCTATAACACCTTGCATTCCTCCTTCTCTCGTCTTCAACCCCCTCCAGGCCACGCAGCGGTCTGTGGTACAGCTAAAGTGAGAAGATAATGTGAGGTGTGTGATAGCAGCTGCCTCCTGGCTTCTGTGAATGCTGCTGTTAGAAACCACAGACCAGCGCTGTGGAAGGAGTGAGGCACTTCACTCATAAGAAAGAAGCTGCAATATGCTTTATTGATATAAAACAGTGAGCTAACAAAATTCAGTGGTAAATGTGACAGTGGTTTAATAAGATTTGCTGTCAAGGTACACCTGGTTATTTACTGCGTAGAGGCCAGGGTCAGAGGGACTTGTCAGGGGACCCTCCCATGGAGTCGAGGTTCAGAAAGGGCCCCCTTGCTTTCTAAACTCCTCAGAGAGAAGTCTAGGCTGGATCCAATCCTAGTCCTAGATTTAGTCAAGGGTTTATATCTAAAGGATTGTATGTGCACAATCTTAGTGAAGCTTTACGGTTTGGCGTGCTGTTAGTCACTCACTGTCGTGGCAAGGCATCTCTGAATCTCAAGGAGGCACCTTGGGTGACTTCCTTACTCAAGGGGAGATCCTGGCGTGCAGCCCGCTGCCATGCAGGAGAGCTCAAAGGGCTCTTGGCTGTTCACTATTTATGGGGGTAAGATGATTGACTTATATTTGCATATTGACCTCAGTACCAGTATTGCTCAAGTTAGCCCTTGGCTATTGCATTGTTATCTGTCTCCCCAAAACCACCTTTGAGCCCTGGGTGCTGCCATCATGACCAGATGCACCCATTATGACCACCACGGGTGGCTGTCGCTTGGGCAGGGGTCAGGTGATAAAGGTCAGGTGGTGGGGGGCACACCGTCACAGCCAGGAGTGCCACCCTTCTTTGCATTTCTCTGCACCGATCTCAGCTGGATTCTTCTGATTTGGTCAGTGATGAGTATTTCCCCATCAGGAGCTCCTGGGGCTCCAACCAGCAGCTGGAAAAGAGATTGAGCATCTGTAAGCACAGGATGCAAAGCAGAAAATGACACCCTCAACAGTGGTGGAGTGGTGTAAGAAAAAATACTTATTTTAGGCTTCTCAGCCTGCAGTGGGCTCAAGATTGACCTTGTAAAGAGTATGTCTCTACAAACACTTTTTTTTTAGCAACAGGAAGGCATAAGAACTCAAAATCACTTGTCGTCAGCTCTCAGACAAGGAGTTTCTTTCTTTCTTTCCTTCTATTTTCCCAACTCTGAAAGGAGTGAGCTTGCTGGGAAGATACAGACCCAGCTGCCTGCAGTGGAACAGGGCTGCAAGGTAGGTGAGAATGGTTTGAAGCAATCTGCATGACTTCAGCTTGCATTTCTAGCCAGGGAGGTGGGGTAAAGTCTCCTTTCGTGTTCCTTCGATGAGATCAGCGGGTATGCAAGGTGTTCATTAACAGCCACCTTAAACAATTTTGACATTTTTCCTTTATAAGGCAGCAATATTGAAACCTCATGGGTCTAATATTTCTCATTAGCATGAAAATTAGCTAAAAACGGTCATCTATTTTTTCTCTGCTGGCAGGTGGAATAACAGGTTGAAAGTGTAGCTGACAGGATAGTGCCTAAACATCTTTGCAACCCAGATTTTCCTTGGTAGTGAGTTCAGGCTGTTAAGCATGAGATTTTTCAGTACTGTCCTATGGGAAACAGCCTAACCCCATTTCAGGGAGAGTGGGACAGTAAGGTGATGTAAGGATGTCCCCAGCAAACATGCCGGTGCCCTGGGAAGCTGGGAGCTGGGTGGGGAACCCAGCTGGGAAATAAGCCTTTGGACTAGAGCTCAGCCATCCTCTGTTTGCCTAAAGGCGCTTGGAGGAAGATCCGTCCCTTCCATGTTATGTGTAAATTTAGCTATTGGCAGCTTGTTTGGGAGCTGAAGGGATTTGTTGGTACCGGTGAAGGAAGTTATTACATGTTATTTCGTATTTGCAAAACAATTACCCATCCTCTTTGCACTCACAATTTGTAATATATATTGTGTTGTTTACAGCTCATCTCTCAAAAGAGAGCAAGTCCCTGAGGGATGGAAGTAGAGGGGGAAGGAAAGAGAACAATGTAAATAACTAAGTATCTGCTTATTCCCAATATCTAGAAGGATAATCCTGAACTACTTGGGGAAAGGATCACATGAAGCGAGGGGGAGTTCTGCTTCAGCAAAGAAAAGAGAGTTTGGATCTTTAATTTTGTGTAAATAAATGTATGGGGAAACTTCCAGAATCAGCGGTAGTGGGTATTGTGGAGCTGAGCAATTTTCTCAGTTAGAAAGATAATATCTAAATGGTCTAATTATAGCTACAGTTCAGCATACAAGGGAAATCCCCACCATTACTCTTGAGTAGCTGCTGCTGTAAAGTTTCAGGGTCTGAACCGTGTCCTGCTTGTTAATTTATGTTTACTACAAGTCTGTCAAACTACAAACTTTTTGGTTGGTGAAAAAAATCCTCCCTTGCTGACCCATCCCTTCTCTGTCTCATATTGCGAAAAGTCTGCGTTAGGAGCAGACTGAAGCTAGCCATTTCCAGGAGCACACCGATGGCCTTGGGAAGCTCAGGATCACAGAAATACTGATGATTTCTTGATCCATTTGACATACAGAAATTCTTCAGTGCTTCTTGGGGCACACTGACTTCTAGGCCATGTGTATGGCAACCCATTCCATGCCTCCGTCGAGCCTTTCTTGCCTTTCTCAACTCCTTTTCCATGGATGGATCACTTCCATGGGTGGGTCACTTCAGCGGTGACGCCTGAGAGGTTCCAAAGGGGGATGAGCCACCTTACAAAGATACTCAACTGCATCTTTCCTTCTCATACAAAAGAACGAGCAGAAGCTGGGACGTAGGGCATGAGGGCAGCCAAGACATAGAGTTAAGCCTGGGGGAGGCTGTGGCTCCGGCTGAATGCATAACTCCGCCGAAACCATGACCCAGGAAACGCAGCCCAGCCCAGCTGCCCCATCTCCTGTGTCTGCCCTGCACCAGGCCTTTCTGCTGCTCTTCAGGATCTGCCTTTTGCACCTATAACGGAGGCGGCTGACTTACTGTTGAAAAGAGCCTTAGTTTCAGATAGTTTGCAAATAGGACCTCTTCAGCTGGTTTCAGTGGGGTGCTGCTCATGTCTGGAAGGTTAATTCTCTTCTTCCTGTTGCTGTTTTTGTTTGGTGGATACCACAACACTGGAGTTAAAGTGAGCACCATAGGACTGGGATGTGACCTTCATATGCAATACGTGAATATGAAGCATGTTCTCCTGGTAAATAATCAAGATAGGTTCTGCTGCTGTCCTGTAATCACATGGGAAGGGTTCCTAATTAACCAGGTCCTTAGCAACAGGTCTAATGCAACTTAGGATATCTGTTTAAAAGCCATGTTAGTCTTGTAAAGAAGTCTTGTTACAAAAGAATTAACCGTTTGGCTGGTCTAGCAAAGAAAACAAATTTCATTTTTTAGTCATACATATAAACCCTTACTGAGGGCTTTAAATGAAGTGAATTGATTCCTTCCCCCAGCTGAAAAGTTTGCATGGAGAGGATTACAAAACTGGGAAAGGAAATATGTGCTTGACCCCCAGATGATTTAGGAGATTGTTCATGCATACAATTCAGTTTCTTTTATCTTAGATTTTGATCTAAACTCCTCCACCTACAGCCATATTGTCCTGGATGCAAACATCTTTATTTGTTCTGCAAATACAGCTACTGCCTGTACACCTTTGCCCAGAAATGCCCTCCTTTCCCAGCTGAAACACTTACTCAGCTGAACTGTGAGGACTTTGGACTAAGATCTCCAGATGCTTTTGAGCTTGGTTGGAGCAGTTGTTTGCCGCACATATGCTTGTCCTTTGTGTGGTGCATATTCAGGCAGTGTGTCAGAGATCTTTGGGGTGTGCTGCTCACGATACTTGCACACATATCTCTCAGCACAGATGTCCGAAAGCTCCCTAAGTGCTTGCCTTAATCTGAGCTGCTTAATGGCTAACTCCTGCCTGAGCTCCAGCAGATCCAAACAGGAAGCAGAGTGGCATGGATATCTCACAAAATACAGTACACCTTGATTTGAAGCCCATCACCAGTGAGAGCCTCCTCCGATAGTTCAGTGATTGGTACACTGGACACCAAACTGGTTTAGATTTGTCCTAAGTCCAGAGAAACATTAAGTTTCAGGAGGACACCTCTTGTTAAAGTGATGCTACTGTGCACCAGGGGATGCCAGATTCCTGCAGACAGAAAAAGAACAGGAAGAGCTGGTTTCTGTAGCCTAATCCTTAGGGTAGTTGCTGGGGAGGGAAAGCCCTTGATCTGGTCTCTGCTCCTGTGAATGACTTTGACTCTGCCCCTTATGTACTTTCCAATATGTTTTTGGTAGATAAAAATCAGCGATAATCTTGGGGCTGGGACAAAGAGCACAGGATTCACCAGTCACTACCCCAGAGCGCTATTTCAGTTCTCAGTTCTTTGGTGGTTAAATGAACATTTTGTGTTGACACAGCTGTTTCGGAGAGGAGAAGATGCATGTCCAGAAGAGGCTACAGAGGCTGGTGATTAGAGCATTTCTGAGGGTGCAATAGTTTTAACTCTGCCATGAAGACAGCCTAGGCATCATATCTGGGAGGTGCCCCTACCACTCGTGTTAGGGTCTACTGTCCTCTCGGTTAGAAAAGGCAGCGGTGGCAGATGCCACACCGAGTGGAGATCCCAACCTGGTGTATGGGCGTCATGGCCCGCTGAGCAGATGCGGCCGATCAGCCTTCCAGCCCAGGCTAAGGAGCTTGGCTGGAGTTTAGGCACGCGCCTGGGGTTGCTCAGAGGCTTGCCAGATCCTGGGATCTCCACATCCTGGTCAGAGCCAGAAATACAGATGGCTGAGGAGCTCAGCTGGTAGATAGCGGGGTGGGGCAAAGGGGGCATTCAGTGGTTGCAGATCCCAGTGCCTAAATTCTGTAAACATTTTGGGCTAGCTTGTATTTTCTGGTATAAAGATTCTACCATAGCTTTCATCTGTAGCATAGGCAATATAGAATATTTCCTGTATGAATTATTGTATGACTTTTCAAAGTACTTGTCCTTCTTCTTATTGGTTCTAGGTTCATTTGTCAAATCATAGAATCCCAGAATCACAGGGTTGGCAGGGCCCTCTGGAGATCATCTAGTCCAACCCCCTGCCAGAGCAGGGCCACCCAGAGCAGGGGGCACAGGAAAGCCTCCAGGCAGGTTTGGGATGTCTCCAGAGACGGAGACTCCACCACCTCCCTGGGCAGCCTGGGCCAGGGCTCTGCCACCCTCAAGGNTTGTCTAAGCATATATATGCATATGCATGTACAAGGGTGCATACAGCCACGCATATATCTATATATATTTGCATGTACATTAGTGCCAACACACATGCGTGTACACATGTACATGCACCTTTACCTATACAGGAATAACTAGGAGTTACCGATTTATGTTGAATCTTTTATTACTTGTGAGTGGCTGATAAGTGCAGACTGAAGGCTGGGGATTTCCCCATCTGGAGACTCAGCTTTCTGACAACAGAAATTCCCTGCATGCTGCCAAATGTGATTTCCCTGGAAAGTGTCCTGCATTTTTCACCCCAGCAATCAATAACTTGTGCCCTGCTCCCATGGAGCACGTAACCATATCAAGGTTTTGTACTTCAGTTGCATTTCTATCTCCATTGGATTTAAAGTTTGCATGACCATGTGTAATATCCCAGCAAAGACAAATGCTAAGGGTATAAGCCCCACCTGGCCAGATTCAATATTCAATGCCCGTGCGAATAATGGCGTTATTGTGCCAAGCGGAGTTTACAATGGAAATTCAGAGCAGCTACAGGTGGTTTGAAATCAAACAAAGGAAAGTCCGTTTACTTGGCGCGCTTACTAAAACACGGTTGCAATTCGGTGTCAGCTGATGATGGGTTCTATTGGATGAGAAGCCATCTGTCACCCACCACATGCTTTCAGTAAATAAGAGTCCTCTCTGGGCAGCCCGTCTGCCTTGGGATTCTCCCTGGATGCCTGTGCTGCTCTTCTCTGGAGGAATGCTTGGTAGGTAGGCTGCTAAAGTGCCTCTGCTTTCAGGCTTCCCGGAGAAGACCCCACAACACGTGCTGTGTGAGGAGTCAAGAGGATGGAGACTCCTTGCATCGATAGTGGAGAAGAAATTATTTGACTCTGTTGATGCAGGACTCCCTGCCCTCGTTTCACTGCTATATGAGTACATACACTCCTGCACAGCAGAAGCAAAGCGTGGTTTATCAGACACGTATACATCGGACCTAAACATCAGAACTAGAGCTCCTTCTTCAAACCATGACCTGGACGTGAGGTGCTCTTGCATCAACACGCGGGTGCGATGGCTCAGGATCCTCACCCGAGTCCACATTGCTGTGCTGCTGCTGAGCTGTGCCCACCGCCCCGGGCACGGGGGTGGAGGACCTTTAGCTAGAGGCAGCAGCAGTGCCTGTGGCAGTGCCTTGACTGGAAGCGAAGGTGACAGCAATATGAGGAGCTGCTGATACCGCTGCAGTGTCCCTGATAAGGCGCAGGGCTGTGCTCAGCGAGGCGCAGGTCAGGGCAGTGTGCTGCCCAGCTCTTCCACGCGTTTTCCTCCAGCCCTGCCCCTTCTCTGCGGGTCCCAGCTCTCTACAAGTCTGNCTGGCAAAGTACTTGTTTGTCCAAGAGATGATTCAAAATCATCTTGCACCAAGCTCCACCTTCCACCATGAAATGAAGTCTCCCAGGGACAGATCCTGGCCTCACAGAGAGCAGACTAAATAGGGACCAGAGGCCTAACTGAGGGAGGGGAAAAGACTAGTCATCCCTTTTGGAGCCCCCTCCAGATCCCACTGATGTTTCCTCCGGAAATCCTAAGAGTATTCCTGTCCTTAGGGGTCACAGTGCTTTCTGGGTCTTCCCATCCTGGNGCTCTGCGTCAGTGCCGGCGGAGGGGGTAAGCCTGGAGACAGGCCATGCTCCCATTGCTGTCTCCCTGCCTGGCAGTTTTCTTCTCTCCCTCTCTCCACCTAACGAGGTGGCAAAGTGGGGCAGACCTGGGGGGGCAAAGTGCTGGGGGGTGGGTATGGCCAGCAGGTCGAGAGNGGAGAAGTTGAATGCTATGGACCACTTTCCACTGCTCAGCTTTACCAGGTAATATGATATTAGTTCCATGTTGAAAGATGTGTTACTAATTTCACCAGTTAAATGATGCAGGATTGAGCAGAATGCCTCTGCGGTAGCTGGTGATATACTCAGGATTGCTTAACTATAGCTCGTTTTCAGCTGGCGGATTACAGTCGACCTTTTCACATGCTTGTTACGGGGAGTTTTAGGAAGACAAGAGGGAGGTGCTGCCCATCCCCTGAGCTGTCTGCAGGTAACCCCACCACCTGCAGCCCCCGAGACCTGCCTGCAGGGAGCTGCTCTTGGATGGCCAGCGTGGCGTTGTGCGCGGCCGCGCAGGAGTAGAGCTCAGGGGATCACGAGCAAAGGGTCTTAAGGCAGCCGGAGTGTGGGACCTGCTTAGTACTGGTGGATTAGGAAATGATGGTTGGTTTTCTGGCGTGAGATAACAGCTCTAGGAAAATGTCTTCTCCCTGGGCTGCCTGTGGCTAGTAGCTGCTCCAGGCAGAAACAAGATCTCTCCGGTTGCCAAAGGCCTTTGCATAGTACTTGCCTTATACCTCCTATCCTGTCAGTCCGTTGTGGATCCCTTAGGTAAATACGTTACTTAAACCTGGTAAGTACGGCAGAGATGTGGAGGTGGCACAGTATAATGTAGAAAGGCCTAAAATCCAGTTGCCACACAAACCCGGAGTGCATCACAGTGCTTAGCTCTCTGACAGCATCTTTCTTGTGTGAACTCCAAATGACCTACCAAATATCACTTACTTTAACCTTCATAATATTTCTGGGAGTTGGTTATTAGGTCCCTCGTGTAATGAAGGTAATAGCAGGACAGTGACTTTACAAAGAAAGCAGGAATGGATTCAGATTCCTGATTTTCAAACACAGGAATTGCCTTTCTTAAGCTTCAAACTCTTTTGCGTTTGGGGTTTGGTTTTTTTGTTTTGTTTAATTTTTTTTTGTTGCTTGGGTTCTTTTTTTCCTTATACCTTTTGAGGAGAGGGGAAATAGCCCAGCCTTGGGCTCCAAGATTGTGTAAAGGACAGCTTTTCAACCTTAGGACTTCATTGCAGAGCTATCTCAGGCTCAAACCTAGATGTTGTCCTTAACCCCAAGGTTTCCCTGCATGAAGTGTCTCCCACTAAGTGTGGTAGTACCTTCAGCCCTGCCTGGCAGGCTCGGAGAGACTGAGCTATTGCTCTCATTTGCATATGTCCTATGTATGTGGAAGATGAAGACTTAATTACTAAAATCCTTATAGTCCTGCACTGTCCTGTGCTGTATGTGCAGAAAAGCAGGCACATTCCCTTCCCAAATGCCTTGTAAAAAATAACAGAATGGGCTAGTGTATTGTAACTTGAAGAACCAGAAGCCAAACACATAAAATCTGATTACCCATAGAGGAGAAAGAGATCTGGGGGGGAACAGCAAGCCTTGGAAGGCTGTTAGAGGGCACGTGGTCCTGGGAGAGGCCATGCACTTCCACAGAAACACAGGATCGAAGGACTTATGGGATTGAAAGGCACCTCTGGAGATCGTTTGGTCCAACCATCCTGCTCAGAGCATGGTCAGGTTGCTCAGGGCCACATTCAGTCAGGCTTTGAATATCTCAAAAAGATAAAGATTTTTGACTTTTTTTTTTCTTGGAAAGTTTAAACTTTTGTGCTTGAGCAAAACTAAATCAGATCACTTGAGCTACTTCTGCAGTCAAGCCCTATCTTAATTTAAATTCAGCACAGCTTGATAGTGCGCAAAATAGGTTTGAATCTGGCAGCTGACGACAAAGTGAATGTTGTTTGGCTTAATGTGGTCTCCAGTGGATAACTGACTAGGTAGGTTGACTGGATGGGCAAGGAAAACAAGTTATAAATTCATCCTGGACTCAAGCCCCTCAGAGCGGATGGCAGTGGGATGGTGAGGTGAGCAGGGTTGCATTCTCCCTTGGCGCTCACCTGGGGAAGGCAGAAGAGACCCTCGTGATGCTCCTCACTGGCAGCTCTCTCCAGGGTTGCAGGGTTGCACAACATGTCACAAGAAAAAGAAAAACAAGCGCTTTTTATATCTCCTCACCCATCTGCACTTCCTCCTTCTGGACCAGTACTGCAAACAAAATTATCAGAAGCGTCACGTTGGCAGTATTTTTAGTAAACAGCAAGAGACTCATGTGAACTTGTTCCTCCTTCTCCTTGCCCTTGGCCCCTGTACATACAACAGACTGGAGAGTTTTCTGAGCAGAACCTTTGGAGGTTCCCCTATTTCTGCCTTCCAGACAAAACACTGTGACTATAACGCTGCAGGCCTGGAGCTGACTGAAGAGACAACTGCTCCTTAGGTCAAGGGAATTATTTCCTCCTTGCGTGCTAAGTGCTTCGCCAGGTTAGGATTCCTGGAGTTCCAGGGATTGCCTTGCTGTTGGGTCATGAATGGCTCCACACACAATAGCTGGCAAAGGAAGATGAGGAAATTCACAGGGGAATACAAGAAAAAAAAAAAATAGAAAGTGTGTTTATTAATAAGGAATGTTCCCAAAGGTTTCCAAATTATCCAAAAATAGGCCCATGCATTCCTAATGACACTGCAAACGTGGGTGGCAAGATCCTCCTGCTACTGTTTGGGGAGAAATGGGAGGGGAGGGAAAATAAATTGGAAAATGTATTTTCATTCAGTTCTCTGGTTTGGCTTGAGCAAGGAAGTAACTATTGACTTTTATCCCGCACCATCTCAAGAGTGTTTCTGCTGGCATCTGTGTTCAGACTGGTTTGCCCTTTGCCATCAGCGGAGGTTTTCCCCTTATCCCTGCTGAAGGGAAAAGCTGGCTGGAGTGGTTCCTGCTTGATGCTTCAGGAATACAGACTGTATCGGTCACTGTAACCTTGCTCTTCTCTGTTCCCTAAAATCACTTTTGGGATTTTTTTTCAGTTTGAGCAGCACTTAAACAGCATCCCTGGTTTTATAATTGCATTTGCATACCCATTCATGAGGTTCCTGATATGAGGGTTGCTGCTTGCCTTCGTCCCCCTTTTAAGGTGGGAAATCTCATCTTCCTGGTCTTCATTTTCCTCATCTTTTCCTGCCCGTTCCCCCACAGTTCAGAGTGACACCTAGTGCCTGGGACAATTCCTGCAGGGCTTTGCTCCTCTCTCCTCTCTTGTGCTACAGGCACATGGTTTTTATAAATTAGTGCCATGTTTTGACCCAGAAATGTGACACCTGGACAGGACAAGGCCTTGGGCTGGAGGAATTTATCAGGTGAGGCTGAGGGAGGATCTTAGCTTGCAGGTCATTCTCATCTACTGTCCTACATCCAGCTGCCTTTGAAGTCGATGGAGAGCTTTCCCTGATTTCAATGCAAGTCAGGCTAGTGCTCAACTAAAATGTGGTTTCCTCTCCCACATCATTTTCAAGGTACGTCTTCCTGCATTTCACCAGAGAAGTTTTCTGGTGTGGAATCTGTCTGTTTTATTTTGCAGAGGTGGTAGGTGTTCATAAATAATGAACTTAGTGCGAGCTAAGTTCATTCTTGGTGTTTGCTGTTTTGTTTTTTTTTATTTCACGATCCCTTGTTCAATTGTTTTGAATAAAGCAAAACAAAACCAAAAAGTAATTACTGAGTATTTCCCCACATTTCACGAATTTCCTTTTTGAGTCATTGTTTGTGTGCCTTCCCTGGGAACTTGGTTCTGATCTCTTCTGCTTTCTTGCTGACGTCGTCTGAAATATTTTGAAATCTGCAGGATAATTTAACCAAGGTATGTTTCTAGCCCAGCCTTGCATTTGGTATCATAATAACTTTAAAAACACACTATCAGTGAATCTCCTGGGTAAATTCTGAAATTAATGTTCAATTACCTTTGTCTGTGAATTCCAGAAATGAGCACAGATTTTTCAGGAAGGGACTGTTTTCCATTTTTTTGAGATATCTTCCATGTACGCTAATTAATTTAAAAGTAAATAAAGAAAAAATACTTTTATATGGGCAGGGGGAGCAGGGAGAGTTGTTTGGAGACTGCTGTTCTTTATGTCTTTAATCTTCCAAATTCTCAAACGTGCTGTGCACTATGGCCCTGCGCTGCATTTGTTTTTCCAATGGCAATCCTCACATCAAGGGGTCTTGCAAAGGGGTCTTCAAAGAGAAGTTATGAGTTTATAGAATCAAAGAATCATTTAGGTTGGAAGAGACCTTTAAGATCATCAAGTCCAACTGTAAACCGAACACTGCCAAGTCCACCACTAAACCACGTCCCTCAGCCCTACATCTACATGTCTTTTAAACACCTCCAGGGCTGGTGACTCAACCACTTCCCTGGGCAGCCTGTTCCAATACTTCATAAACCCTTTCAGTGAAGAAATTTTTCCTAATATCCAATCTAAAACTCCCTTGGCACAACTTGAGGCTGCTTCCTCTTGTCCTATCGCCTGTGACTTGGGAGAAGAGATCAACGCCCACCAACCTACCACCTCCTCTCAGGCAGTTGTAGAGAACGATGAGGTCTCCCCTCAGCCCATTTTCTCCAGGCTAAACAACCCCGGCTCCCTCAGCCGCTCCTCGCAGGCCTTGTTCACATCATGAGGCTCTCTCTTCTCACGCTCAAGTACTCCCCCTTGGCCCAAGAAAGAATTGAAGGCAGTGGAAAGACCTCAGCCATCCTTCCCTTTTGGGGGCTCTACAGGTTTCTTGTGAGCAGGGTGAATAAACGCAGGTATACTTGAAAATTATTGGTCAAACCTTGCTGTGTGAGATAGATGCAATGCTGAGAGGGGCCCAGAGCTGGAAGACAAGAGAACCCTTTGGAAAGATGTCTCTGTGGAAAGCTGGTAACCAGTCTGCAACAGATCCTGTGGCCTGATCAGCCCCACGGGCACAGAGCTGTGGGAGGACAGATGTACCAGAGGTGTCTTTTTTCTGGCGGTGTTGGGCCATTTGTTCTCCTCAGTGCACACTACTGTCAGTGCCTCGTTTCTTTCTATTTCTTTCCAGAGTCTATTTCAATCATTGCAGCAGCAATTATCTTCCATATTTGCCCCACTTGCAATATGTGCCGTGTGTTGGACACTGCTCTGCTTCCTATTGTCCTCTGGGCAGAGTCTTCAGTGGCCACCCTGAGCAACCACTGAGCCTCTGGAGGGCGTCACCTCTTCCTAAGGGCTTTTGACCCAGCAGTGTACAGTCATTTACCGGTCTGTGTGGTTATGTTTCTGGGACATAGAGTGTTTCTTGGTTTCTTAGATTAGTTTTCTGTCATTTGAACACATTTAGCACTCCGTTATATGAGTGCCTTCAAGGGATATTGTCAGCATCGGGCTAGCAGTCAACCACAAGATTGTGGTTGATGCCCTTCTC
Organism: Rhinoptilus africanus; assembly: GCA_013400135.1. Taxonomy (NCBI): domain Eukaryota; kingdom Metazoa; phylum Chordata; class Aves; order Charadriiformes; family Glareolidae; genus Rhinoptilus; species Rhinoptilus africanus. Next base: position 100,062 of record VXBO01014500.1, read on the forward strand.
ATGACTTCTGGTTCTTCACAAAAGTCGATGAGCCTGAATGATCACAAGTCACATTCTGCCACCTTTTTTCTTACTGATTTCTCATCCCGTATGAAATTTCTTATAGTAAAATGCATCTGAACCTGTATAAGGAAGGCAATCTAAGAATTTTTATGAACAACCAGATTTTATCACCTTACTGTTAATCCCCCTCCTTCAGGCTGACAATAAATGCATGGGAAAGCGTAGATCCTAGTAATACAAATAGAGAAAAATGAGGTTAGCTTGTTTTGCTCCAAATTTTTTTGTATGTATTATAGGTTGGTAGAGAGAGGACTTTAGGTGACACAGCCCATGATGTGCAGGCATAAAGTGATTTATATTCCTGTCCTAAATTCCTTGATATTAACCTATGAGGCTTTAAGAAACAAGAGTGATATTTGGTCCCAGTGAAGTCAATGAGAGTTTGCTCTTTGCAACTGCATTTTTGTTTTTGTCCTGCAGTTTAGCAATAAACCGATTTTCCAAGCTTACATTTTTTCCTCCAAATCACTTTAATGACTTCATGAGTAGGGGTGGAGGGAATGGTGGGGTGCTTTAATTTAATACAGATTTGTGTTCTGTTTCTTTTATCAGATTCACTTTGAAATGGTGCAGATGAAATATCTTGCAATATCTGGGTTTTCTTTCATTAATCATGTTTTACATTCACATAAAAATGGATCTTGTACCAAGTAGTTCATTTTTATTGCACTGTAAAATTAACTGAGTAGTCACTCTACATATAAATGAAGCATGTGCCTATGACACAAATTAAAAACAAATCCCAAAAACCTCAGGTCCTATCTTGGTATCTTTTTTTGGCATGCCTAACCATGAAAGTCTTTTAAAACATGTTAGATTTGCCCTATGTCTGGTTATAGTTCTGGTTTCTCTATAGCTATCTAAATGGGTTGAGGGGAGCAGGTTATGCTTCAGGTCTCTTTGGCTCCTCAGCCCCTCTGGACCAGATTTGGGGAGGCAAAGGCTAGTCAGTGCCATGCCCTGCCTTTCCTGGGTCTTCCCCTCCATCCTTGGAGCTGGAGTGTGCACCTGCCCTCTTCAGAGGCGACCAGAGGTATCCCCCAGCCCTAACGCTCAGGAGTAGAGGAAGGAAAACCAGATAAGTCTTTCAACTGGAGTCACCGGTCCTGGGGTTGTATGTGCACTTAAAGAACCCAGCAGCAGCTGAGCAGTGCTGAGCAGGGGTTATAGGAGCCCACTCGAGAGCTGGGTGGTCTCTTGTGTGGTCAGTCTGGTTTTAATGGATTCGCTGTTTGATCAAAGGGCACGAGAAGGAGTGCAAATGGCAAGTAAAATTATTAGTGTGTAATAAGAGTCATTTAAGTAAATTGGTGAACCACATTGGCAGAGTAATGTGACAAAGGTTGAAATACGAGGTTTCTAACCACTGCTGTTTGTTTCTTACAGTATGTGTCAGGGAGCAGGGAAGAGTCCATGAGCCATCAGTTGCCTTTAAAATTAAGAGTACAGGCTGCGGTCACAAGTGGTTCATTTTGGCTTAGCTGTGGGGAGCTGGGGTATGTGTAAAGGGTCGGGTAAGCGGGTGTCTGAGCCTGAGGTTCTGCCTGTACTTGACAGTTATCCCTACTCTTACCTCCCCCAGGACTGGGCATGTTGCCTCCTTGCCACTGGCTCGATACCTAGAGGAAAGACAGCCTTTCAAGTTGCAACCCTCGCACACGCTCTGCGGGCAAGGTAAGAACAAGCTGCGCTGGGAAGAGGGTAGGTAAAAGCTGAAGAGCGGCGAGGAGCAGCTTAGGCTGCACATGCAGCGTGGCTACATTATTAGTGTCATTGTGGATAAACACAAGGTGATACATACGGGAAAAAGCGGTCTTACCTCATGGAGAAAACAATGGGCCAAGTGTTGGCCGCTGTCACGGCGGAACGCAATCACGGGCTGTATTACAGCCCTCAGGCATCAGCAGAGGTCAAAAACCTCATCTCATTTTAGGGAGCTAGTCAGAAATCTTCAGTCTGCCCTTGTACAAAACTGTGGTGTGCCCACATCCGTGAGCAGATCCACTCTTCCCACTGCAGAACTGGCTGATGTTCAGGGAAGGATGACAAAGGTGATACAAGGCATGGGACAGCTTACTTATAAGCAACAATTAATTAAGCTGGCTCTTTTACACTTCTCTAATTCTTCAGGAGGGGATGGATTGAGGACCTCTATGATAGAAGCCATGTATGTCTTGGAGGGGCTGATTATTCACTGTTTCTTCCAGTACAAAGCAAAGAAGCTGTCAGGGGGAAGTTCAGAATAACCAAGGGTGAGCAGCTCTTCCCATCAGGCACAGTGAAGCCCTGTGACTCCTTGCCAGCAGATGTGGGTGTTGAGAGTTTACATAGGCTCAAGTGGTGATTGAACAAGTTTGCAGAAGGGAAATCCATCCTGGGTTATTAAACACAAACCCACCAGGAAATTCATGAGTTTCAAACCATTAGAGTTTGGGAGAACACTCTTGGGAAATGGTGTTACACACTTGCTCTCTTCATGCGTTATTCACTGGGCATTTGCTTTTAGCCAGTGTCAGAGAGAGGAAATTGAGCTAGATGGACCTTTCAACTGACTGGTACACTCTCAGCCTCGCTGCAGCCACCATCAGCATGCCAGTGTATAAACATTTGCTAGGAATAGGAACATTCATCATAGACAACTCCACCAGCCTTTAAAAACCAAAGTGCCCTGTGAAACTGCTGTAGATGGCCTCTGCAGTCTTCACCACCCTGTGTCAGGAGGGTGCATGCAAGTGTTTAACCTAAGTGGAATTATGGCAGAAGGTGAACATCAGAGTTGGCAGTGAGTTTTGAAATAAAAGACCAATTTTTCCTTTGCATATTTAGGTATTTGTTTAACTGGTCCCTTTAGGATACAAGAGGGTTTGGTGGTATGATCTCAATACCCAAACTTATATGTCATCAGTAGCAAACACCCTGATTTATCTCATCTAAAGATGTCCCTGCTTACTGCAGGAGAGTTGGACTAGATGGCCTTTAAATGTCCTTTCCAACCCAACACATTGATTCTGTTATTCTATGATCTGAGGTACTGTATAAAAAAACAAACCCAAAAACAACATAAAAAGAACAAAATATGGCATGGAAGGTGATCTCCCAGGTGAGAGGTGAATCGTCTTCCCTTAGAAAAGCTTTCTGCTATTAGACCTATAGTCGACACATTTGGTCAATTTGAATGAGTTCAAACCCAAATGAGTTCAAACCCAAATGAGTTCAGACTCATTCTTTCCAAGCGAGAGCTTTTCATCTGCACTGGCAAATCCCATTGGAAAGCATGGGAATTTAGTGACCTTGTAGCAGCCTTGTTCCCTCAGTGAATCTTTCTAACTACTCTTTAGCCAGATATCCCTGGCTTCTAAAAGGGGAAATGGAAAAGATCTGATAGGCAAGTTAAGTCTTCCTGATGTGGGATGTCCAAGAAGATGGCTGCATCAGTTCCGCACCGATACCAATGGTGGTTCCAGTTTCTCCCCATTGCCACCATTCCTTCAAGTTTTCTGAAGCCAGCGTTAAGCACATGCATCCTTCAAATATAATATCATGTCAGTGGAAAGTCAAAAAAGTTGAGCATGCGCACAATTGTTTTTCTTGATACAGAATTGAAGGCCTTTATTCTGGGCTTGGGTATGGATCATAGCCCATTATACAGCTTTGTCACAAATCATGAGCAGGAATTTGCTTTCTTTCCATTACAGGAAATCTATGTGAAAGTGCTGAATGCTTACAAATGGAGAAAGCCTGGGAGCTTGGTCCAACACCCTTAACCCCTGGCAAAACTTTCATTTCGTAATGGGAGTCAGAGGAGAAATTACTCTAATAGGGGGTACAAAGGTAAATTTAAAAAAGGGTGTTAATTCGAAGTGGGTGTAAATGGGCACGACTCTTTTGAAATGGGTGAAACTGCCCTCCCTTTCCCCACGCCTGGATTTGCTCCCTTCTCCCTCCCCGTGCCTGTGGTGGAGCAGGTGCCCTGCTCAGCGCCGGGCCGGGGTATGTGTCCTCAGCTGTCAGGCCTGCCCTCACCCTTTCCTTTTACCAAAACAAAAACAAGCCCAGAGGAATTTAAACCTGCTGGTTTTGTTCTGTTAATAAATACCAACCGCAAACCCGTTTTTCTTGCTCTCTTGGTGGGGAGGGAAAGACAGTATATGGAAGGGATGGGGAACCGAAGATGAGGGGCCACATCAAATCGATATTTTCACTTGTGGAAGTGGGGAAGGGCTGTCGGAAGGGTTAAACTGGCCTGATTTTGAAAGCAGCGGAGAAAAGGATCATGACGGCAAAAATATATTAAAAATAAAACCAAAACATAAAAAACTGGCTGCAAAGGACTTGGGCAAAAGCATTTCATGCGAAGAGTCATGCACACATATGGGATAAATTACCGAGAAAGGGCATGGAAACAAAACATCTTAAATGTATATTTAAAAGCAAAAGAGCAAAGGGGAGAAGAAGAGCCGTGGGATGCTGCTAAAGAAACATGATGAGAGAGACGGCGTAGGAGCCAGCAGGAAATGGTAGCAAAATAGCTGCCAGCGAAAGGGCCGGTAGAGCCGACGGTGTTCTGCTCCTCTTGTTCATCAAAGGCCTTTTGTAGAACCTTTCCTGCTGGATTTGACATGGATGCACAGTGCGGTGCGCAGGACGTACGCACCTGAGGACACAGGGAAGGAGAAGCGTGGGGGGAAATGAGGTTGGAAAAATGGAAAAGAGGAGCAAAACACCTGGTCCCTTGTTTGGGGAATCCCTGGGGACTGCAGGGCAGGAGGAAGAAGAAAGAGGAAGGGAGCGGGTACTCTTTGCAAAATATTCCCCTTGGCTGCCACCCAAGAGCTCCTATGGGAACCTGAGGTACTTTTGGCATGTGTGGTGCCAGAACAGAGCTTATCTGCACCACAAAATTAGAGCTGCGCTGGTTATCTGCGCACATTAGCATGGCAAGGGTAGCTGTGCTCGGGACTGTTCTGGTTCGTATCTGCTCTGCTCCTCACGTTCCTCCGTGTTTCCAGCGAGGTCTTCAGCATGGCGGCAGAACCGGTGCTGAAGGTAGTTTGTCCTTGTCTACACTTGCAGCTAATTCACATTCAGCCCTGGTTCAGCCGCTTCTGTTGCTGACACCTGTTGTCAGCAGTCGGTAATTTCTTTTTTTTAGGACAAGCCTACATTGCCCTGGAGCTCAGAAAGGGCCTAAAATTAGACTTAATTCTATTCAGATGTAGTTAGCAGTATTTAATTAGCACAGTCCTGAAGCAAAAGTCAGTCTATTCCTTGGATCACTGGAGTACATTCTGGATACTTTCCATATTGCTGCAGGAGCCTGACCTTTATTTTTTTCATCTTTAGCCCAAGAAATGTGCTGGGGCTTTTCAAGCACTTTCAGAGTAGGGGCCACCTCTTAATAGACAGATTCCTTTGCAGATGGCTTCCTGCTCGTTTGCAATTGCAAAACTTCACCGAAGCAATTACCATGATTGCAGACATGGGAATGTGACATTAGGAAAGCATTTAATGTATTCTCAGCATCTGTTTCGGTACTGCTGCAAATGGAAACCGTGGGGAGATGCCAGCACTATGGGTAGGACACATCTTGCTTGACTTTGACTGACTGAACGAGACACAGAGGTGCTCTCTGTAGACAGTGGACAGACGGCGAACAGGCATATCCCGAGGGTGATTCACCTATCCTGAGCTGCTGTCCAAGGGATGAGGGATGACTTGTCCTCTGATGGTGCTCCGTTTTCAGGGGAAGTGAGTAGTCTAGACTAGCAATCCCATATTAGGCAGCTAAAATTAGGTGTCTTCAATCCTGTCCTCCGCGACCGTTGTGATTTTCAGTGGACCACTAGAAACTGCCCCAGAAATGATGAGCCAATGCTAATTCCACCCCCACGGACTGTTAGCTGGCAAACTATGAGATCTTCCGCTTGTCAGAAGAATTCAGCTTATTCCCAGAAAGTGATGCAGGAGCTGGCAAGAAGATACTCTCCAGGAATAAGAAGAAAGGGAAGGGATGTATCAGCAGTAATAGAGACAAACCCCAGCTTTCAGATTAAAAGCCTTAGCTGTGTAAAACAAGTAGAGAAGGATGCTCTAGGAGCTGTTTGATTTAACTCTGCTGCTTTTTCATTCGGTTTCTTGCCCATTATCTTCCTTGTTTCTATGGGAATGCCTACACCATGTGGCTAGAACGTCATCCTCCTTGAATCCATTTTTAAATGGAGGTTCAGACAAGACTACTGAGCTGCTTATCTCAGAATCTGTTAGTCCTCCTCTGGTGAAGTTTTTTCCTTTTGCATGGCATCATTAAGTATGAGAATGAAGAAACAGAGAAAATTAATAACATTTATATCATTTTAAAAAGTACATAAATTTCAGGCCCTGAAAATGAAACAACCTCCAAAGACAATGAGGAAGCCCCGGGGTGGGCGACCCAGGAAAGCACGTTGGGTGGGATCTGAAATGGAGGTGCTGTTTAAGCTCCCCCTGTGGGAGAGGATACAGCTGTGGTTTGAAAGGATTGATTGATTCTTCCTCATTTCTGGAAAGGAAGAGTTTGGGTACCTTTATGGCTATGGGTTTTGAGAGGAAATAAGCATCTCTCTCTCCCGCAGCCCAGAGCCAGACACTGAAATGGCACAGACTCACCCGACCGAGCTGGGCATCCCAAATAGGCTGGCTACCGCAGTGTAGTGAGGTTTCACCTCCTTCAGCTCCTCCTCCAGTGGGTTTTGTGGCTTGTGCAGAGCTTGGCGTGGGTTGCAGGTTCATGGTTATCGGGAGAGCTTGCAGCAGCCACGAGTGGCGACTGCTGCAGCCCCTGAGAGCGGCAGGTCTCAGCCCAGCACTTTTCATCTTAACTTTTCCTATTACTTTCCTAGTCACATCCTTGCTCAGAGGCTTCAGCAGACCTCCTCCTTACACATCCACACACATTGTGGATGGCAGCGGGATCCAGCAGCCTTGCTGTTAGTGAAAACACCTCATTTGCTTGCCTTGCATGGAAACATCAGCTTGACCACTGTCTGCAACTTGGTCTGCGGGGCAAGGACCCACCGGGGCCAGTGGGGCTGTGAAGCACTGGCCAGGGACTGGGCGACCCCCTCTATGGCAGGGCACCTGGGGCCATGCATGGATACTACAGCAGCCAAAAGGGTCGGTGCCTTCTTCTGCTCCACCATCTATTAACCTGTGGGTGCTGCCAATGCAGTTGTTGGTGGGACTGCGCTGTGAACCAGACCTGGGAGGTACACTGAGTGTTAAAAACCCCCCTCTCCATCCTCCTGTATTGCTAATTTAACCGGGGGCACTTCAGTGACCTAGCTGAAACCACGGTTTTCAAACAGCAGAACCCACTCCACTGAGGGGGGAGGTGAAATCAAGGTGAAAACACCCAGCTGGAAGTGTTGATGGTGGAGAAAATATAACACTGAAGGAGATCCTAAGACTATATTTTTTGAAAGAATAGCTTAGGCTGAGTTTTTAAGAAGTTAGCCTAAAGCTTGAACTGATGTGATTTGTTTCAAATCAGCTGTTAGGGACAAACATCCTGCTTCTTTGAATGTAAAGTAGCTTTGAGTACTCAAAGTGCTCTCAGTACTTTTGAGCCTTTGAGTACCTCCATCTCTCTGGCAGCAGGAATCGGGCCCCTACAACCATTGCAATGGGGGGCACTGGCACAGAAATCATCCTCCTCGCCTTCCCTCTTCTCCAAACACTCGTTCCCCTTTGCGATCACCAGCATTAGCACAGCTGTACGCTGAGATGGGTTGGGGAAATAGTCCTGGGGCTGCTCCTGAGATGAGTATGTTCTTTCCTTCCTTAGGAAAGACCACTTCTTGGCTTCCGTTCCCCTCTTCCTCAGTTGTGAAAGTGCAACCAACTGTTTGCAGAAAAGCTGCAAAATCGCCATCTGTATTATTCCTCCCACACAATCTCTCTTTTTCTTTTTTTTTGGTACTTTTCAGTTTCATTTGAAAGACCTGGCTTAAAGTTGAGGTGGGAACGAGCAGTTGAGGGTGGCAAAGGGTGGCAACCTCTTAAATCTGCTTTGTGACATTGCAGTGAAGTTGTGAAGGGGATCGTGCAGTGAATTGTAATGTTTAACCGTGCCCTGCCGGGGCAGGGGCAGGAGCTCAGCTGTGGGGAGCCGGGCTTTCAGGGCTGGAGACCACCCCTTCGCAGCCCACCTTCAGACCCCACCATCTTCAGACCCCACCTTTGCATCCACTTCTCCTGCAGGATTTTGGGGAGCTCTGTCAGGCCGCGGGGCACGCTGGCTTGTGGCAACTCGCTTATGCAATGTAGGTTGTATGTGCTTGCTGCTGCCGGGTTGTGGAAATCTGCAAATAATTGCGAAGTCTGCCCGTTTTAATGGGATTGCGGTGTATTTGCACAGATGCATGAAGTCTTCCAGGCCAGTATTTTCCAGAGTGACTTAGCAGTATCTCAGCTTTAGGGTGCCTGGTATGAGACACCTTAAAAAGCGATGGGTTTCCACAGATTTTTTAAAGAGAAGCACCCCTAAACATAAGTAATCCAAACCATCAATCACCCAGAAACCCCTTGCCCAAGAGACCTTGAGAAGGGCGAACTTTTATAGTTCCAATTCATAACATGATGAACTAAATTCATAAAATAATACATCTTAACACGTCATTTGTTCAGCAGAAAAATGCAGAGAGAATGTGTATGTGTGCAGGCATTTATGCAGAAAGCATAATGAATAAACAAATATTTGTGTGTTAAGAGAAGGAGGAAAAGAAAGACATTTTATCTCATGTGAGAGTCGGCTGTTGTTGTTATTTTTTTTAATTAGGTACAAAATGTTACTGTGGAACAGTGTCCCTGTGTGCTCTGGCCCTTTTCCAGGCCTAGAGCTAAGTACTTGCTGGGGAAAAGAAAGCATCGTACTTGACTTTCTGAAGTATAGGCTGTTATCGCTTGTTAGAAGCTGAAAAGCAAAAGACTCAAATTACTTATTAATTAAATACAAACTCTGTAAAATTGTTCAGAAATAACCAGCCTCCGGGGCCCACGCTACAGATGCCTGATATTTGAAGCTACAAAAGAAAACCAGTTTATTGGCATTATCATCAGCTTTTTCTACCAATAATTTGCAGGGAGACAAGAAAGCTGCAGTAGATATTGCTGTTCTTACTGAAAGACTCCACTAAATCACCCTTGCAAAAAGAAACAATTTGTAAGAAGAAATAAATGGCTGTTGTAAAATGTTGTTAGACTTGTCCACAGAAGGGGTAGTACCAACCTAAAATCAATTCAGTTAAATCAAAACAATTTCACAGGCAGAAAAATGATGTAGACACATGATCTTGCTGAAATTATAACGGAGAACGTGACCTTGGAAATCTGCACTACTGTAGTGAAGTTCAAGTGCCCTAATGCCAAAGTCACTCTTGAAAATAGGACTTCAGCATCTAGTTGGCTTTGTAGGGTCTTCCCAAATCCTTCTCCGGATGATAAATTCAGGGCTGATGTCAACCCTTCACTTACATAGCCAAAGCGGACCTCGGTTCCCAGTGTTCTAACTATGTTGCTGTGTCAATTATTTTTTTGTCTTAAAGTTCATGGTCCTGGAGCCATGCTACTGCTTGAGAATTCCTTTCCAGTAAAATGAGTTCCTGGTACCTGTGGATAAGGAAGAAGTCTCTAAAAGCAAAAGACATTAAAAAGAACCCCAGCAGGTGTTCTTTTGGAAAGCTCATAATTTTTAAAACCCTGAAGCAACCTCGCACCCTCAGAGCCATGTGCTCTTTAGAGCCCAGCACCCTGAGAAGGCTTATTGCCAACCATCTTCTAGAGCAGGTTTTCAAAGGTGTTTAGACTCCTGAATGCCTTTGAGCAGTTGGCTTTGAGTTCTCAGCAGGCTTCATTTGGCCTGGCGAGTGTCTGACTAGCCTCTTTTGATTGCTGAGTGGAGCGTTGGGGGTTTTTTTTTCTAACTCTGGGGCTGAGGGAACCCAAAGGAAGGGTCTAGCAAGGTCTAATGGTTTGCTCTGAAGACTTGCAAGGAGTGTGTTTGAAAGGGCTCCCCACTGACCTGAGAAGCTTTGGCTGCTCTCAGGTACTTAAAAGTCTCTTGAAAATGAGGGGTGCTGTGGGCTCAAAAAGTGTTCAGACACCCACAAGACCAGATGAGGGCTTGGATAATTTTTTTTTTGGTAGTTTTGGTTGCTTTGGAAAGGCAAAGGAGTTCTGAGAGGTTGCACATGGCTTGCAAATACTGGAGACCATTAGAACAGAAGAACTTATTTTAGGACCTTTTTACAGAGATCCAAAGACCAGTTATCGAGTGAGACCACAGCATTTGCTGTTTCTGTGATTCCCTGATCTGTTGCAGACTTGGGGTGTGGGGCAACAGCAGAACAGGAGAATTGCCTGGGCCTGGTTCTCTCATCCTATCATCTATGTTTTGTTGCTGTCATTCAAGTAAGCTATTAGATATAAATAAAAATATTTGCAACGTTTTCTTTGTCCTTTGCCAACAATTTTGGGTGAAAGTTGTTCTGGAAAGCTTTTCAAAATAGAGATAACAAGGTGACAAATCCTTTAAAGTGATGCTTTCAGGTACTTGTATTCGAATAGATGTCCCAGTTTAGCTGCTGGCATCCAGAACAAAGGGAGTAACCAGGCAGCTTGTTAGAGTCAAAAACCACAGCATATTGGCCTTATGCTCGGAGAAATGTTTAACTCCTTAGGAGGAAAACCCAGAACACATGCTGGTAAATACAAGGGTTCTCTTTTCCATCTTTCTCGTAAGCAACTGAAATCCTGACCCCAGTGCATTTTGCAATAGGCTGGCTTCGGTGAAATAGTTTTTGCCTTTTGGCTTGCCAGCTTACTCTACTATTTTAGGCATGGTTTGTTTAGATCAGCCACGAGCGGTGCTGGGAGCACTGATGGCAGCCCCTTGGTAACTGGGCTCAGCAAGCTGTCCAGGACTAAGGGTGGTGGGGATGGGCAGTGGTAGAGCACTTCTGGGGAGGAGCGAGGAGTCGTAAGTGTGGCAACTGGGCAGTAAATTCTTAGAGGGATGAGAAAAGGGGAAGAATCCCTTTGAATCTGATATGCAGATCAGCTTAGAGACAGGTCTTGGTCGTGGGTTTTATTTAGTTGTTTTTTTTTTTTTCTGCCTAGGTGATATCCCTCAAAAGATGATGTTTAGTCCCAGTGTGAGGTCACTGGGGCAACAAGGCTTCTTTTGTCTTGAAATGCCTGTCACAAGTCTCATAACAGTTTTTTTTTTGTGTTGCCAGGCACTTGCAGAATACACTTGCAATTCTTCTGTGTAATAATCCCTTCAACTGCAGGTTAGTACCCTGCCTTTTGCATCCTGGAGCTGTACTATTCCCCTTGCTGGGTTGATTAACAGGAACAAGATGTGGTAAGCTTGAAATGTAATGGGCCCTGTTACATTTGTCGTTACCCTGGCACCTAGAGACCTTGACTGAGATTGAAGTCCCATTGTACCCGGCACTGTACAAACAGAGCGTTTCCAACAGCCTAAAGTGTAAACAGATTAGGAAAAGCGTGACGGGAGAGACATAGGTGCCAAGAGCTGCAGCAATGTGCATAACATGACCTAGGGAAGCCAGAACCAGAACTCGGATCTCCAAGTCCTGATAGTAATCAGTTACTTAATGCCATCATTTTGCTATGTGAGATGGGTCATCTCCTTTGAAGGGTTTAGAAAGTAGCCAGACCAGTTCCTCTGTTTATATAAGGAAGATGTTTGTAGACCTCTTGATCTTGAGGCAATTAATATAGCCCATACGACCAAAAAAAAAAACCAAAAAAGAAAAGAAAAGAAAAAAACTGGGCTAGATTCTCATGTAAAGGGCACCCAGAATGCCTAAAATTGTTACAGATGGTTTTGTGTCGGGTTATTTTTTCGGTGAGCGGCCTCTTTGTGGTCAGTTGTAAGCATTGCATTTCCACAGTTCTGTATTTCTGAAAAAGCCTATTGCATAAAGTTGGGATCCTACCAAATGAAAACAAAACACAACGCTAGCGAAAAATAACAAGCTCTTCCAACAAGGCTCAGTAACTGAGTTAGAGGTTAGCACTGCATTCTGGAAAAAAAAAAAATAAAAATCCAGGCACCATATGATTTCATGCATTAAAAACTTTAAACATTTCGGAGGAACATAACATATGACATAGGGTGTTTTTATTTAATGAATGGCTTTAAGAAACGGGGCCAGTGTCCCTTCTCACAGATGAAGGTCTTGTGCCAAGAGCGTTGCTGTACAATGTGTCATCACTTGGGAACCTAAAGAATTGTACTTGAGAAAACATCGCTACAAAATATCATCCCCCTTCCCAGAAAGGTTCACTTCAGGCTTTGTAGGAAAACAGAACAACTCATTTCCACTGAATATAATTCATCTGTTGAGAAACTTTCTTAAAGGCGCAGGTCGCTGAGCAAGCGGCTGGAAAACTGTTTAATCTCATAGTAACCGTAATAGTTCATCATGATTATTACTACTTAGCTCTTGCGCCGCACTTTCTATACACAGCGGGCCGTACAAACGCCAAGCAGTTAATCCTCGCCGTGCCCTGGGGAGGGGGTCAAGTGTTGTGGGAGGCTTTATGGGGACGGTGCAGAGGTGGTCTCCCGGAGCTGGAGCTCCCTGAAGCGTTTCATCGGAGCGGGGCTGGTCTTCAGCCTGAGATACAGCTGCCCCCGAGGCAAGGGCCTTTCCTTTTACCAGAAAGGTCAACCCCACTGTGAACCAGAGGCTTTTGACCAATTTATTTGTAGCTGAGGATATTTTATGCATTTTGCATTGTGATTGGGGGAAAAAAACGAAAGGGAAAGGGCAAAGAGAGGAGAGGGATATGGGGTGTATTAAATGGGAAGTCTTACACGGATGGAGTTATACTTGTTTGAAAACACTTTTTTTTTTCCTATGGTGTGTTTTGTTTGGGGAAATTAGGCCAGTTTACAGCAAGTAATCCTTTACTGCTTTAAGCCCCATCTCCACAATAGTGTTAATTGCTGGGGTAGCTCAACAAAAGCATGCGTGTGTGTGCGCCTTGGTTTTCTGAGACTGTATGTGAACATCTTCTTCCTCGTCCCCGCTGTAAAAATTGAAGAGTTGGTTACCCAGAAGGGTGAATCCTTGCTGTAGGACACTCCCAGCCTCACCTCCTTCAAGAGCAGTTTAAGCTCTCCCTCATTTTTCACTTCAGGCAAAAAGAAAAAAAAAAAAAAGACAAAAAGAAAAAAAAAAACAAAAAGGAAAAAAAATAAGTGGTCTGAGCTACGCGAGGAGATTCTTCCCTGAGATAAAATCAGGGTGGTTTAGAAGAACTGCTCCTTTAGCAAGTCAAGGGAAGGGTGGTGACAAACAGAGAGCTCCAGAGAGAGAGGAATGAGTAACTTTGAGTGCTAATAATTTAACCTGCATCTTCCACAGACATAACTGTCTGTATAACTTGCCCTACGGCACGGTGAGGTGGTCCAGCCCCTTCCACTAGTGCAGAGAAGGCAGTTCTCACAAGATTACCCACTTTTTAAAACAAAACCCATTAAGGACCCCCTAAACTGTCCCCCCAGCCAGCACTCTCTCAAGGGCCCAAAATCCCGGGAACGTATCCTCTCACCCCAACTCCATCCCAAGCTTCTGCAGGTGTGTGACGGGGCCCACATCCCTGGGCACAACTGCACTCCTTCTGCAGCAAAGGAAACAGAAGGCAGAGCCCAAAATAGTGCTGGGCAGCAGGGATGAGAGCTGGGACCCTGCCTGGGAAGGGG
>VXBO01014501.1:13987-42986 GCA_013400135.1 Rhinoptilus africanus
CAAAAAGTGCTTAAGGTATTATGGCCCAGAAAAATATTTATGGTAATAGTAAAACACACATGTGTTCCACTTCGAATTTTAATGAGGAGTTTGGGTAGCTTAGTGCAGGCTAATTCATCGTAGCGTGGTGCGTGTTGTGTCTAATGCGCCTGAGGTGTGAGGAGCAAATGATAAAAGATTACAGGCAGGTACAATGTTTTACGTAATAAATACACCACTTCAGAGAGCTTGATTAAGTGTAGACAGTGAGTTAGGGGATGCCATAGCACCAGAGGCCAGGCTGGCTTTTGGGCTTCAGCATAAATTTAAAAAAAAAAAAAAAAAAAAACCCAAGGGAACCTGAGAAAGAGNAAAATCCTAGTGTAACTGAGGAAGAGAAGAGGGGAAAGTCTGACCAGATCAGCGTAGGAACTGATCATTATGTAGTCTTTGACAGTAGGTGGCTTCCAAAATTCCATCAAGATGGAATAAAAGAGCCTGTTTCTGTTGATTGCTTAAAAATGATGTATTAATTCCTAAACGGGGTTTTTAGGACAGTCTAATGGCGTCTTAATTTGCTCAGAGTTTTGGATGTTTTGGTATCGGTTATTTATTTCAGGATTTTGGTTGTTTTGTTTGGTTTTTTTTTTGTTTTGTTCTTTGGGGGAGGGAGGGATTAAAGTTTTTGTTTACTTGGCAGTATGTTAGGGGGATGAAGCCCTGGAGACCCAAGTGTCTGTTTATTCCGAGAACAAATCACAGCCTGGGAAAAAGAGTAGATAGGGGAGGAATAATATTGTTAACCCATGGAAATGGTGGCTGTTCCAACCTCGCACTCAGTTTCCCTCCCAACTTTTCCTTCATTCAGCTTTAAGACCTTGTAAGTAGTGATTCCAGCTAGTGACTTACTTTTAAAAGCTCATACACTTTTTATTGTTTGCTCAATCACTTTTTATTGTTTGCTATGGTTATAGCTTTAATCATGTAACTTAATTGCTAGATTTGGAAGACAGACATGCTCTTTTTTTTTTTTTTTTTCCTTTTTCCCTTCCAAAAGGGTGCTAGCTAAGCTTGCGTTATTCCTCTCTAATATTTCTTATAGTTTGTACGAACCCGAGTCTGTAATTCTGTTCTCAAAATCACTGAATTACTTGGCTGTGGCTGAATTAGCTTCTTCTGAGGTTTTGGAGTGAACTGTTGACACAAGTAGATTACTTTGCTCTGATGCTTTCTAGTGGTCAGAGGCGGGTCCATGGCATTTCAGCCAATGCGATCTTTCATGTACCTACCTGAGCGGGTCGGAATTAGGGGAGAGAGAAATAGCTGTAAGGAGAAAATGTGAGTGGAGGAAGGAGGCAACGTAATGGGTTACTTTTTGAGCTGAGACGAACAGAACTAGTGTGAGGATAAGCACTGAGGAGGGGCTGACAGCCAAAGACAGAATGGGGGCACAGCAGGGCTAAAATGTGGGAGGGAAGCTGAGGAAGAATGAAAGGAGAGTACAGTTAGGAATTGTGATTATGAGTTTGAGTTGTACAAGAGACTGGCCAAGGAAGAAGATGCTAAAGGAGAGGTAAGGGGAAAATATTTAGGATAAATGGGGTAAGGTGTAGGAAAAGAGTGTGTACTACTTAATCAAAGCAGTCAAGTCAAAGCTAGATCGCTTTTTACTAGCTGGAAAGAAATTTTTCCCCCGGGGTTTTGTTGAAAGCTTGGGCTTGTTGAGGAAGCATTCTGAAGCTTTGATTTGTTATCCTGTGAGACCTTGGGAAGTAAAGACTGTTGATGTAAACCGAGAATAAGAGGCTAGTCCCAAAGGTCTTGTTCCTGAGGTTTCTGCCTTTCTTCTTACAGCAGTCTTCCCTGGATTTGGGCACTGGAAATGATACACTGACTTTTTCAAAAGGGGAAGCCAGTGAGGGTCTATCTTCATGTCTGTCTTGCTGTTCCAGGTTCTTTCCCTGTCATGTCTGGAGTGTGTTTGAGAAACATGTCTTAATCGTTCCTGCAGTAATTTTTGGTAGATTCACGTTCTTGTGTCTCTCGATAGTGATTTGTTTCAGGTCTGTTCTGAGAGGAGACTAAAGGAATGTGTCTTATTCTTTATTGCTTTTACAACTTAGTGACGCTTGATAAAAAAGTTTTTTATGGTATGTGCTGCTATCCACTGTTCTTATAAGGGTACTCAAAGCTGGAGGGAATACAGTACATACAGAATTCTCTGTAATTTTTATAATTCTTGTAACAGGTGCTCATAGGATACTTTGAAGAATGTATGGTAATTTCAAGCCAACTCTTGCAGTTTGTTTCCACATCATTGAACGTCAGCCATTTTATAATCTAAGTGAAATGAGGGAGAAGAATTTTCTCTCAAAAGACAACGGCACATACGAAGCAGAGGACTGGAGTTGAATCTTCACTACTCCAGAGCAGTTCACATCTAGTTTGCTCACTTACAGCAGGCAGCACTGGTGTATTTCCTCTAGCCTGTTGCTTCATGGATTTGTTCATTTGAAGTTAACTCTGTGTGTTCCCCTTGTGTCATGGTAGTAACTCCTATACTTTTGGTCTTGCTAATTCTTGGCATTTTTTAGGAGTTTTAATTTATCTGCATTTCTATTATTGTAAATTATGTTGAAATTTTCTGGTTAAAAAAAAAAAGACATAACCTAGATGTGCAACTTCTAGTTTTCTTTCAAGCATGAATTCTAACCTAAACATCAGAGTTATTTGAATAATATTTGAACAGTCATAAGTCGTAACACATCTCTCTCTTGTTTCAGGGTTTCTTTGTAATTGCTGCCATGGGAAGATACTTGACTATGCTGTTGCTGCTGATGCTGCTGGTGCAGCATTTTGGAAACTGTGAAGGAAATCAAAGGCCACATCATGCTACACCAATGCAATTTACACAAGCACAGTATAATGCCACTGTGTATGAGAATTCCGCAGCCAAGACTTATGTTGGGCATCCGGTGAAAATGGGCATTTACATTACAAATCCATTATGGGACCTAAGATACAAAATTATTTCTGGTGACAATGAGAACTTGTTCAAAGCTGAAGAATATGTTCTTGGAAACTTTTGCTTTTTGAGAATACGGACCAAGGGAGGAAACACAGCTATCCTTAACAGAGAGGTAAAAGACCATTATATGCTGACTGTTAAAGCAGTTGAAAAAAATACAAATGCTGAAACACGCACGAAGGTCAGGATACAGGTACTGGATACAAATGACTTGCGGCCTTTGTTTTCTCCAACATCTTACAGTGTTTCTTTGCCTGAAAACACAGCAATAAGGACGAGCATCGCGAGAGTCAGTGCAACAGATGCAGATATCGGAACAAATGGAGAGTTCTACTATAGCTTTAAAGAAAGAACGGATGTGTTTGCTATACACCCAACTAGCGGAGTGGTAGTTCTAACTGGTAGACTTGACTACTCGGACACTAAGCGTTATGAGATGGAAATTCTTGCAGTGGACCGTGGGCTGAAGCTGTATGGCAGCAGCGGTATAAGCAGTATGGCAAAACTAACTGTTCATGTAGAGCAAGCGAACGAATATGCTCCCGTTATTACAGCTGTTACATTGACTCCATCAGAATCGGACAAAGATCCAACTTACGCCATTGTAACTGTAGAAGACAATGATCAGGGTTCAAATGGGGAAATAGCGTCATTAAATATTGTTGCAGGTGATCCGCTTCAACAGTTCAAAACAGTGAGGTCTGTTCCAGGAGGTAAAGAATACAGAATAAAAGCCATTGGTCACATTGATTGGGAGAGCCACCCTTTTGGATACAACCTCACCCTTCAAGCTAAAGATAAAGGAAATCCCCCACAGTTTTCTTCTGTAAAAGTTGTTCATGTGACATCACCACAATTTAAGTCTGGTCCCGTCAGATTTGAAAAAGAGATATATAGAGCTGAAATAAGTGAATTTGCTCCTCCAAACACACCTGTGATAATGGTGAAAGCTCTGCCCAGTTACCCACATTTAAAATATGTATTTAAAAATACACCAGGCAAAGTAAAATTCAATTTAAATGCTCACACTGGTCTTATTACCACTTTAGAACCCATAAAAGCACAATATGCATCCCATTTTGAACTTGAAGTTGTGACAAGTGACAGAAGAGCTTCTACGAGAGTATTAATTAAGGTGCTAGGTATGAACAGCAATCCTCCTGAATTTACTCAGACATCCTACAAAGCTTCCTTTGATGAGAATGTGCCAATAGGTACAAGTGTTATGAGAGTAAGTGCAAAAGACCCTGATGAAGGGGAGAATGGTTACGTGACCTATAGCATTGCAAACCTAAATCCTTTGCCATTTGTGATTAACCATTTCAGTGGGATTATTAGTACCTCAGAAGACTTGGATTATGAATTGATGCCAAGGGTTTATAATTTAAGGATTCGAGCTTCTGATTGGGGTATACCATATCGTCGAGAAGTTGAAGTTCCTGTTACTATTCTTTTAAATAACCTCAATGACAATGTACCTCTGTTTGAGAAAATAAATTGTGAGGGAACGATCCCCAGGGATCTTGGTGTTGGAGAACAAATAACAACTGTGTCTGCTATTGATGCTGATGAGCTCCAGTTGGTGAGATACCAGATTGAATCTGGAAATGAACTGGATTTATTTAGTCTAAATCCAAATTCTGGTGTACTTTCCCTCAAACAGTCACTAATAGATGGCCTAGGTGCTAAAATGTCTTTTCACAGTTTGAAAATTACGGCTACAGATGGAGAAAACTTTGCAAAACCACTGTATATCAACATAACTGTAGCTACTAGTCGCAAACCAGTCAACTTGGAATGTGAAGAAACCGGTGTTGCCAAAATGCTGGCAGAGAAACTCTTACAAGCAAATAAATTGCACAGTCGTGGAGAAGTTGAGGATGTTTTCTTTGACACTCACTCTGTGAATCTGCATGCACCTCAATTTAGAAGTACTCTCCCCAGCAGCATTGAGATAAGAGAAGACCAACCTGTGGGCTCCAGCATCCTACTTATGAATGCTACTGATCTTGACACTGGCTTCAATGGAAAGCTGGTGTATGTCATCTCTGGAGGTAATGAAGACAGTAGTTTCATTGTTGATATGGAAAGAGGAATGCTGAAAATTTTATCTCCCCTTGACCGAGAAGTAAAGGATAAATATACTCTAAATATTACTGTCTATGATCTTGGAATACCGCAGAAGTCTGCCTGGCATCTTGTAGATATAAAAATTTTGGATGCTAATGACAACCCACCGGAGTTCTTGCAAGACAGCTATTTTGTTGAAGTGAGTGAAAACAATGAGCCAAACAGTGAAATAATTCAAATTGAAGCTACTGATAAAGATTTGGGGGCTAATGGAGAAGTGAAATATTCTCTTCTTACAGATACGGACAAGTTTACCATTAACGCTGTGACAGGAATTGTGAAAGTTGTAGGGGTTCTGGATCGTGAAGAACAGCATGTCTATTTCTTGAAAATAGAGGCTAGGGACCAACCTACTGAAGAGCCTCAATTATTTTCAACGGTTATTTTGAAAGTGTCTGTAGAAGATGTTAATGACAATCCTCCTAAGTTTATTCCTTCAAATTATCATGTGAAAATTCGAGAAGATCTTCCCGAGGGAACTATTATTACATGGCTAGAAGCCCATGATCCTGATTTAGGCCAGTCAAGTCAAGTGCGATACAGTCTTCTGGATAGCGGAGACGGCACCTTTGATGTTGACAAACTAAGTGGAGCGATACGTATTGTACAAAGACTGGATTATGAAAAGAAACAACTTTATAATTTGACTGTGCGGGCCAAGGACAAGGGAAAACCCGTTTCATTATCCTCTACGTGTTATGTTGAGGTTGAAGTAGTTGATGTGAATGAAAACTTGCACCCTCCACGGTTCTCTATATTTGCAGATAAAGGCTTTATAAAAGAGGATGCCCCTGTTGGCTCCTCAGTAATGACAGTATCTGCTTATGACGAAGATGCAGGACGAGATGGGGAGATCAGATATTCCATCAGGGATGGATCTGGTATTGGAGTTTTTCGAATAGATGAAGAAAAAGGTAAGGTGGCATTCTGCTGTTTTTATATTCCAAATAAAATCTTACGCCAGCAAAGAGATAAGAGAAGCTGCAGTGTCACAGTTGACATAGATGTTCTTGTTAAGACAAAAGAAGTCACCAATAGTGTGTATAGTTCTATCTACCACTTTAATGAAATTATATGTATACATTTGATAAGTAATTTTTCTCTATTGTCCTCACTTCTATCCAGCCTACCTCAAGCCATTCTCAGATCTTAAAGTCTCTGCCATCTGACAAAAATAAGAATACTAATGATATAAAATTAAGGTATGCCTCATGTGAACACTGTTGTGTTGTGGACAGTGAGGCCGTGAAGCTAAGGCAGAAAACTGCTCTCTGCGGGGATTTTCATGCTTTTTAACCTTAAGTAATGTCTCTGTTGTTCATTTACTGGAGGTGTGCATGGGTGTGACGTTGCCATACATGCTAGTTTTGGTAGAGTTGTTACAGGTGCCCATCTATAAGTTAGTAAGCAATACCTTTTCATGGAAAGACTTCTGTCAAAGAAAGCATAGATGCAGTTTTTAAAAAAAACACTTGTATAAATGAAGCAGCTTGAACTGTTGACTTATTTCATTAATAATGCATAAATTGACAAGCAACTGTAAGCATTATTCTAGTGTCATGTATTCAGAAGAAACATAATTATAGTTTCAATAAAATTCCAGTGTTCACTTCAGGCGTTTTGGTTGGACACCTGTGTAGCTACCCATTCATTTATGTCTCTGATCAAAATAGAGCATTGATATTGTACATAAGTGCCTTAAAATAAATTGAGGAGGAATCTTGTGCAAAATTCGTCTACGAGTTATGAGTAGGCAAATTATGACATATGTGATCGATGTCTTACAGAAAAAAACCTTGTAACTGAGAATAAAAAATGGCAATCATATCTGATTCATCCAGTAGCCATTCTGTGTTCTTTATGTTTCCCACAATTGTGAATGTGGGTAATAAAGACTCACAAAGTTGCTTTACTCTTTAAGATTTAGGTGAACAAACAGTTACAGGCAATATTTTTTCTTCTGTAGCAAGTCAGTTATTAACTTATGTAGTTTGTGGCTAAAGAACCACCTCCAGAGCTTGAAGTGTAGCATTGCTTCTCTTAGCTTTGCTTTTAACGAAGCACATAGTTAAGATTATCTTAACAGATTTTCTAAAAATGGAGAATCGAATACTTTCCAAGACACAGTAGTTTCACTTCTGGGTTCTTCCTATGTGTGCATACTACTCATTTGTGTATCATTATGCCTTTCTTTTGACACAAGTATATTCAAGTTTACTGTGTGCTATAGTGTCTTATAAATATCTAGTTGTCCTACAGAATGAGTCTGAGTTTGCCAATTTATTGTCCAAGTGAAAGGTAACGGTAATGAGAATGAAAGAGAGAAGAAATATTTTTACTTTGACACCAATGTGTGCATGTGTATCTATTTGTGTGTATGTGGACAGGTACATGTATTTTTGTGACACTAGTACTGTGGCAGAATCAGTTGTCTGCATGCATTGCCTGTTTACTCTTTCAGCACGAAGCTAGTTTGCTTTACCGAAGAATTGATGTGAGTTTGAGTAAGTTCCTTTTAATCTGCAAGGTTTACAAAGCTGACTGAACTTGGGACAAAACCAGCTTCTATTTAATCATCTTGTCCAGGACAGTGGCTCTGTATTTTCAAGGTGGGGGAGAGTCATTGCCTGTATTTGTATCTGGTATCTAGTGTTTGCAGCTCTTCAGGGATGAAAGTAGAGGGATTTGGGGAAGGGGTGAAGAAGGGTTGCTTGTTTTTAGTCTCAGTGAACAAATTCCCCTTAAGACAGTGGCACAGGGAAGAATGTATGTATCTGTGTGTGGTGGGTGTGTTTTTCCTTCAAATGTTGATATAAAGGAACTGAGGAAAGAATGTGGACTATCTACAAGCTTGACAATGTAGCTTAAATCTTGTCTTGACCTTTTTAATTATCTTTTATATGTGCTAAGAAGCCATCAGCATTGTTACAGAAGGCGCTCTTTATACTGCAGTGTCTGAATATTTGTCATATTTTTCAAAATGGACTGGCCTTGATACAGGGAGCAGACTGATAATTAGCCAAGAAAGCACATTAAAGAATTTGTGAAAGAGGAGATCTGGCAAGCAACTCAGTAACTTTTTCAGCTTGCTAAAGGGCTCCTGACTTTACCCTTGAGCTACGTGTCTCTTCCTGCTGTCTTGGAAAGCATCATATTATACTTTCTGTTCAAAGATGGGTAAACTGGATTTAAGAAGTTATTTGGAGTCAAAGCTTAACTTTTTGGTGGCTGAGAGGAATTTTTTTGTGTCTTGCTTCTTAGGAATCAAAGGCAACAATCACATTTGCAGAAAGACTAGATGATTGACGATGATAGAAGGATCAAACAGCTAGTTCCATGCATGGAATATTTGCTGGCTTTCAGGTTCTCTTTTCCACGTTAATAGGTTTTTTAATTTTACATTTCAAAAGATAGGAAATTGTATTAGCGTTTGATATTTGTACCTGTAATTATGGAATTTCCACAAGAGAATTTAATATAACTTTGCCACTAACTTCTGAGCACTTTTTTCTAAGACTTACCTTTATTTTAGGTTCAGCTGGTTTCCATTGGTTCTGTTTTCTGCAGTCCTGTCCAAACAGGAAGTAAATTTCTTAACAGGGAGCCCTAAAGAACCCATATGCCCAAACTCAGGAGTTGCTTTGATTACTTTGTTGCCTAATTGCCCTGAAGTCACAGAAAAAAAGTACATTAGGGGAGAATTCAGTAATTTTTTAGATCTCATGTAAGCATTTTTTACCCTGAAAAGGCAATAGTGCTCAGGAAAGGAGAGAAAGATGACAGAAGTCTGTAACATTGCGATAGTTTCTGTACCACCTTCCTCATATCACTTTTTGGTTTTTGCCGTGCAAGAAACAGGGCACGCAGTTAACAGGTAACCAACCTAAAAGGAAGTGTTTTTCACATGAAGTGTAATAAAGTAATAAAACTCATTTGCCCAGTAAGTTACAGGTATCGAAAGTATGACTAAAGAAAATAAATGGTACTAATAAGGTTATTTTGAGGTTTTGGCCTCATGCTATCTCCAGCACATAAATTGTGAACTGGAAGCCAAGTGGGTAAGGGAAAGAGATCAGAGATCATCGCTCAATATATAATGATTCAGTACATTGTGACTGTTACTGCACAGAGATAAAATTAAAATGACATAATAAATGAAGACTATGGGTGTATTACAACAGTAAAAGGGGAAAAAAATGTTAAAACAAGATTTCTGTGCAGTCAATTTATACAACAAAACAATTTGTTTATCCTCTAGGTGTGTGTGTTCATAAGTTGGAATTTAAGATAGCTTTTTATGTATGAGCTAGACTGAAGTCTGCAAAATGAGATGATCAACTGGCTATATAAATTGCCTGCTAAAGCAGCTGTAAAGCGTTTTCCCCAAAAATTTGATAAGGAGTTGAGCAGATTGGGATGTTTTAATAAGAGAAAGCGTTGTGTTGATACAGATCCCAGTGTGCCACAAAAAACCCCCACATGCACCATCTAAATCCCATTAGCACTGAGCAATAAAAGTGAGATAAATCATGCCAATACCACGCTGCTACTGCCATTTAGAAAAGCTCTAAGGAACAATCGAAGAAATTGCTGGAGGAGAACCTAAAGCCCAAGCTAAGTTGGGACCAAGGCAACCTAGTTCCCGTCCCAGCAGGCAAGCAGGGAAAAGGAGAATGTCTTCCTGCTTAGTTTTGGTTGTCAAATATAAAAGTAGAGCATTTCCATTAAGTATATATGCTCCTCAAAGGTGAAATGGAAGATGGAAGCTCTAGTATGTAAAAACAGTATTAGAAAGAATTCCCAGTACTCCTTCCAGTTGCAAAGATGAGCAAGGCCATTCAGTGTTGCCCACTGGGCTGGATGTGACTGTCATGGGAGTACCAGCACAGGCTAAGCAAATTTACATACTGATCTTCAGTTGTAAAAACAAGAACTGTTACTAGTTTTGCTCAATATCTGTTCTTCTCCAAAGATTTTTTTTTGCCCAGCAGAATGCTCCTTTCCTTGAGCTATCAGGGCTTCTAGCTTACTACTGAGAGTTGGGTTTTTTTATCTTGTTTCAAGGTTGTCTTATTTGGGTTTTGGTTTTCTTTCTAGTGCTCAAAATTAAGACAGCTGAGGGAGCCATCGGACTTTGGGACTGTAGATGCCCTGGGTCGTTCAGCCTAAGAAAGGTCTCATTGCGATGCTTATAGAAGATGGGAGCCCATCCTGGAAGCTGTTGTTCGGAAATGAAGGAAGTTTCCAGAGTCATGAATTCCCTGGTGTCTGGTTGTGTCTAACCAGTTGTGTACTAGAGCGCTTGGATTTGCGACCCTTGTACACCCACATGCAGGGTGTTTCATGTAGGCCCTGCGCAGTAAGGCTTCCCCTGGTGTCAGTTTGTTTGAGCTTTTGTAATAAAACACGTGAATTTTAGAAGAACAGTTTCCAAACTTCCCAGCAGTTTGTTCCACCTGCCAGGCTACCAGCAGGCATTTTCTAAACTTCTGCAACTGAGGATATTTCCCAGCACATAACCTAGTTCGAGAATGGTGTTGAGGGTAATGTGGCAGCCTGAACTTCATGCATGATACCATTATTACTCCAGTTTAATCCAGTAATACAGTTATTAATTACCAGGAATGGTACTGTTCTTTCAGTAACCTGAGTTTAAGTTACTAGACCATGAGTGTTACAGGGTAACAGTAATTCCGTTCTAACAATAACAACAAAGTTTAAGGTGATTAAATTAATTTGCTGACTTAAAAAGATGTATGGCTGCACTTTATTAGAACAAAGTTCTGTCTAGCCTGAGATGCTGTCTCCGGTAGTGAAAGGCAAAATAAGAGCAGGGCAGATGCGTGATACTGCCTTCCAATGCTTTCCCCGTCTCTGGTTGTTTTCTGTTGGGGGAGTTTTTGAGTCAGATGCGGTTTGTAACCTTTAGTGGATTTATCTTTCTTGTATAGTCTTCCCTTGGAACCATGTCATTTTCAAGGGTAGCCTTGCTACTGTGATAAGGAAAGATGATTTGTTTTGGTAAAGAGTGTTAAAGAAACAAGTTAAAAAAAAAAAATGTTAATGGGGGCACATGGAAGAAAATTAATTTTATTGCATTTTCTCCGTGTGCATAAAATGCCATCAATAAAGCTTAATGGCTATGAGATACTATTTTTAATATTACCAGAACCGTTTCCAGCTGGGAAGACAGTAATTCATTAAGGAAAAAGAATAGGATTTTAACTACCTGAAGCAAAGTACTGAATTATACTCTTAAAAGGTTCAGAGCATTGCTAACACATAATAAGCATGTTAACATTTCTTTGTAGTGTTCTCGTAATTGCATTAATTAAAATGCAGGATATGATTTATATTTATATGGAAGGGGTAGCTTCAGGTTCTCTTTCTTCGGTGATCTTCGGCTTTTGAGCTTTTCAAATCATTCCACTACTCACTGTTGTTGAGTTTTAACGTGAAGATAGGCATTAGCAACGATTAAACACTATGGTCATCGGTGGAGCAGAACACTTCAGTGCCTGTTGGATAGCTGTTAAACTGGCAGCGCTGTCTGGGAGCCAACTGGCCTGCATCTATCCTAACAACCCCTGTACCTTTAGGCAGGGCGTCTGCTGGGAATTCTGTCTGCTGCTTTTCCACTCCTGACCGTGCCCTGGTGCTCTTTGGAAGAGTGGTAGCTGGCACAGGCCAAAAAGCAGTTTTGCAATGTAGAAAATCAAGTTCCAGTGCCTAGGAACGATTTCTATCTGTTGTACTGGTACAGCCATAAACCACTTGAAGGTAGGGGAGGCATTGTTAATCAAAACTGAGACTAGTATGATTTGGTTTTAAGTTATTTGTAGTTAAGCAGCCTTACAAATATGGGACTTCCTTCACACTCTTTCAGTGAATGCTTCATGTTGAAGTTGCACCTTCTATATACTTTAAATTTTTACCCCTTTTGCATAAGTCCATGTAAATACCAGGATATACATCATATAAACAAAGAAAGCAGAAAATTCCTAATACTTTCTATTTTTCCACCGTACACATTCCAAACATGCTGCTGTCAAAGCCATATGGTGACCGTGTGCTGTGTTTATTCTGAGTCTTTGCAGATCTGTCAGATAGGTTATAGGTCACTGGAAACTATTAGCAGAAAAAAATGTTGAGCAAATCTTTTTGTAAGAAAGCTGTTAAACACTAAATTAAAAATTGTGATCAATTAGGTGATGTTGATAGTCAGGAAAGTATATTTCTGGGTTTGATATGATAGGCTGTGAGGAGGAGATGCTCTAAGATTTAGTCAAAGTTTATTCACAGAAATTGTGACAGTGACATTTCCTGCTTAGCTTCTGCCCAGAGATACAGTCTCACTGGCACATAAGTTTTGATATTAAAATTCCTTATGTGAGTTAAAAAGGAGAAGTAAACGGGAAGAAGACCCCTCTCCTATGGTGATCTTCTCATAGTGTTTTCTTTTTGGAAAGTGCAGTAGCTCTTCACACTACTTTTGAGGAGAGAGCTGGATTAGGAGGTGCTCTCTTTCTGTAGAGTACTAAGCAGTTGCAGCTCTTTGCACAGTAAATTTTTACACTAGCTTTTCAGACAAGTTTTTTAACCTCACACTGGATTCTGTACCGCCACATTACATTGTACTGAAGTTATTCATTCGCCCATATAGCTATAGCAGCTAATTTTCTCCAGAAGCTGAGGTATAAATGTGCTAGCATAAGAATTTCTAAGGTTATTCTGATATGATTTGTAAAATAAAATTAAAAAAAAACAAAAAACAAAAAACCCCAACAAAACCCAGCAAACCCAAGCCCCAAATCAAAGCCAACCAAAACAAAAATCCCTCTTGTAGAACAATTGCTAAAGTCTATAAACTGCAAGTTAGAGTTAAGTTCTTAAGCCTGTGAATGTTAATTTGGAAGGTTAATCTTTCAAATAAGGGGCTGCATCAGCACTTCAGTGTGCTAAAACCTGATTCTAATATGTATACTGGAGATTTGAATGAAATTCTAGTCAGCAAAGAGGAGTTTTTTCTTAATCAAAGGACTTAGGCAGTTTATTCTTGGATTCTGGAATTGGCCGGTCAGTTGCCACACTGACATCTGGAACAGAATTCCAGGTCAGAACCTGGAACTTGAGCACAAACCTGTTTAAGGCATTGTTTCTTTGGAAAATAATACATGGCCAAACATCTGCTTGTTTGAATAGTATATAATTAGAGCTCTTAAAGCAATTCGAGTAACACTTTCTGAGTTTAAAAAACATTTTTTGGTGCGTATCAGGGTAAAAGTGTATGTTGGTTGGTTTGTGGGGTTATTTTTTGAGACATGTTGGCAACATATCTGTTCAAGAAATATTAGTTTGTCTCTGCTTAATAATAATAATAATAAAAATACAGCTATTCTTATTCTGGAAACAGGAAGTAGTTTAGGTCAGAGATGCAGTAGTCATTCCCTTAGCTTTCTCTGTGAAGAGAGTTTAGTAAAAATAATAAAATATTAAAACAAAAAAGTGGGGAGGTTGGGGTAAGTGAAGATTATTTTGGTGTTTAGCTGTTCTGGAAAGATATTTTAATGCAGATATATGTTCAGTGTTTTCTCTAGTGACATATTTATTTTGTGCTGTGCCTGGGCATTCCCTTCTTTTGGTAATGAGTTGAGAAAGACGAGCAGCATGAGAACACTTGAACTGATGTGACTGGGAGACAAGATCTACCCAGTTCAGCTCTCTCTCCCACCGTCAGTCTTGTGAGTCCTTTGCAGAAGAGACCTTATCACACTTCTCCAGAGGCCACCAGGAGAAAGATTTTGTTGTGACAATAAATAATGAAGCCACTTAACAGGACCATGCCCACCCAAACGCAGTAACCTGGTTTTGAAAGCATTTATCCCATGTTTTGGTGACTTCTCTTCCCCACTGGAATTTTCAGTGAGAGTCAAGCGTGCAATACATGGAGCAGAGCTGAAATCCTAGCTTAGACACAATTGTAGCTGTGTGGGGCACAAATTGAGGAGGCATATTTATGGTTGTTGATTACAGATATTTTAAAAACTTGTTGCGTAGACTGTTTTTAAAACGGGGCATTGTCTTATTTTGTGCTTTGTAGTCGACGATACCCTGTGGGTTTGAGTATGTTTGGTATGATATTGAAAATAGGAGCAAAGTTGACACAGAGGAAGATCTGTGTGGTTCCATTCTGTTTTTAAGGCATTTTTCTTCAGTAACATTAAACCAAACTCAGGCCGTTGTGCAACACGAAATTAGTTTTGTTAAAAAAAAAAAATAACTGTGCCTAAATTGAGTAATAATTTGAGTTTAGAAAACATTTGCTCAAAATTTCATGCAACTAAAATATATTTTCCACCAATTTGTCATGGTTTTAAAAATGAGGCATTTGGCACATAGATTCTCTTTCATGAGCCAGCACAAGTAGCTGTAACAGCAGCTTACTAAGAATAACTGTTGTATCTTTAGATCCCCTCTAGTATTAGGAGAAATTTAAAAAGTTTTTTTGAAGACGTATAGACCCAGCGTAGCGCAACTTATTTCTGTTCAAAGAGATCAAGGTAAGAGCCAGAGACCTGCTATCAATTTGACTGAGGACAAGCCCTCAATTTGCTGTTATCCAAAAAAAAAAAAAACCAATACAGAAAGCTTTTTCCTGGGAGATAACTAATTTTGGGGGGTGCATTATTTTGCTTTATTGCCAGTGCCGACAGCCTGGCTCCCTGGCTGAATTTTGTCATGTGCGTGTGAGTGCTGAAGTTGAGGTTACCTGGTTCACCTGTCAAGGACCAACTGGTCTTGACCGCAGTTTGCAGCTTTGCGCTGCTGGACTTGGGGTGTGAGTACGTTCAGGCTGAGGTCTGGAACTGGTGGTGCCCCTGGGTTAACCTGTGCGATGACGCTGTTGTGTTCACAGTTCCTTACAGGTGCCTCAAAGGTGCTAGAGCTAAGGCTGGCATTTAGAGATAATGTTGAGTTCCAGTTTGGCAGAAGTTAAGGAGGCCTGGGTTTGGAGCAAGGTCCTGAGCAGCCTGGAGCTAGCTGATTACCTTTCTTTCCTAGGCTAGAAGGAAGCTATGTCATTTGCATTTGTGGTGGTGGTAACTCACAAAGTGCTATTGGGTTGTTAATCTAGCTTTTAGAATGTGTCTTTGCCTGCAGTCGAATTAGGTTTAGACAAACATTTTCATCTTGTGTTTTGCTGTTGGCAGGGGGATCTTCCAAAGTAGTTTGAGAGTTTTCTTAGGCGTCCTGCTGAGTAAAACATCACCTTAGCTGCCAAATAGAGATCCCATGCAGAACCTGGGGCTCCCCTCCTTTTCTGTAGGGATGCTCAAAGCAAAGGGTTGTTTTGTTGTGAAAGGTGTTGATTGGGTTACAACTTGGTCTGATGAATGCAGAGCTGCCTGGGGGCTGTGTCTCTGTAGGAGATGAACCGAGGCTGAGCCACATGTGGTCCCAAACATTACCTTATAAACAGCAATCAATTCAGGCAGCAGAGTACATAGTAAGGGCCTATTAACTTGCTTAGGTCTGTCTTTGACTTGAAAAGTACTTGCGAGCAGAGGAATAATAAAAGGGAACCGTTGCCAGAAGCTATGGAAGGTGCATCTTGCCATATCACTGCTGGTACATCTGTTGAGTTGGGGATTTATTTCCTACTAAGCATCTGCTTAGCTTTTGAAGTACATATTAAGGTCAAAGGAGGGGAGCTTGAAATGATTGCGTAATGTTTATTCTTTTCTTTGAAGATTTTAAACTTTAATCATACAGCATTTGGACACATTGAACAAAGCACAAACCTACATGAGTATTTGGCAAATTTCCACAACTTATAACATGCGGTAGTTGCAGCTTTGGAACTTGGATTGAAAATACTTTGGGCCTTGCTGAAACTGTGGTTTGCAGGTCCAGTTTGTAACTCTTATTCCATCTGTGACTCGATTACATTGGTCATCTGAACGTGACCAAAGATGAATTTTCAATTCAGCAGTCTCCATGTGGCTCAACAAAAGAAAATCTCTGGCAATCCAATGCCATCAAAGAGGGGTTTTTTAGGAAAACTGAAGTGTCCAAAGGACTTAACGAGAGGACTGCAACAGACAATTTCCTTCTTCAGAAATGAGGTTTCTCCAAACTCCTTGTGTTCTATCCACGCTTCTAATAGCTGCTTCTATTTCATTTTGGATTATTTGTGAACAAGGATAAATCAATACGTTCATGGTTCTTATAAAGAGTTGTTTAATTTTGAGAGGCGTTAGGGTTAAAGAGCAAACTGCTGAGCTAGTGGATATAAATTGTCTTGACCTAACAGCAGAAGCGATCGTTGATAGTTCCTTCGGCTCAGAGTTCTGTGTCTCTGCAGACTTGTCAGTGTGGCATCACTGATACCACAACTGAGTATCTGCCTATATGAAAGGGAAGGCTACTCACAAAAAATTCAGTAGTTGCATTGTTTTATTGTCGAATCTACTACTTGGAGTAATTTAAGAAATGAAGATTTTGGTAACATAACACACCAAAACCAAATAGAGAATAAATGAGTTATGTGCTAAAAATGAATGGAAACGTCTTATATGTGTTGCCTGTAGTCCTGGTTGTATTTATGCACAGAGGGAGTTTGGTAGTTCAGCTTGAAAAACTTGCAGTACAAAGAAGCTTATGATGAAGCTTTTATGCTGGTACCTTGTCCCCTCCGTTTCTCCAAAGCTGTGAGGGTGACATGCTCTTTCATGGGCGTGTCTAATCAAACACATCTCCATTCTACAGATTTTTATTTCTTTTTTTTATTCTGCCCCCCTCCCTGCCCCTGCCTTGCCTGCAGATTTACCATGACAGGGTATATCCTGTCCCTATGAAAATTAGAGATTGCTGTCTAACGATAAGGGTTTAATCTGCAACGAATCAGACATGTGGAAACTTCTGTCTGTGGAATTTTCTGTTTGATCTGAGAGGAATGCCCTTGCTGTGCCCTTCCTGTAATGAAAGCAAGGTAGAGTGAATCAAAGTGATTCGAGATAAGATTGGAATGTGTGCATTGGTTATGCCTCTATTATATTTGGTGTTGCAATTCTGGTCGCATGTATTATTTTACTATCCAAGAGATTAACAGCACAGTTCATCTTTTTTAAAAGATAAGTCTTTCTTTCTGTTTTAGAAAGTGCTGCATTTTTTATTGATTAAGTTCCTGAGTTAATTACTCTGGTTTGAGCACGGAAAGTCTTGCTCACGAAACAAGATATTGTCAGTAAAACATTGACTGCGCTATGATAATATGACAGTGGTTTTGTTACTGTAAATAATTTTACACTATTTACTAAATCTTCTGTCTTAAAGATATTTTCGGTGTACCATTGTGAGGAATGGCTAACAGTTTCTCTCCCTGTCTTTATTACACAAACAGTTAATGATTAACAAATGTCCAGCTGCCTGTGCAAGGAATGTTAATTACTTTGGGGAGGGAGGGAAAGATGACTATGCCTTTGCATAAGAAGTCTGGTATCGCAGTTCACTTTGAAGGTAGTTTGAATATTACAGTTACAATTTTAGCATTAATGAGAAATGGAAAAATAATCTATGCCTCTCTTTTTGATATCTAGTTATACATGTATGTTCCATACCTTTCCTACTAGCTAGTGCAGTAATATTTTGGATTGCCTGGGTTTGTCCAGGCCATTTTAAAGTAAAAAGCGTGAAAGAAGAGGTGACAACTTGTTAAGAGGTGAATTACTTTCTGTATGGATATAGAGAAAACATGGCTTTAAAAAAAAAAAAAAAGAGTGATAAAATAAAAATCCAAGCAGTTCATAGTCCCCACTGTTTCACACCATTCCCAATCAGCTTTCTGAATGGCGACTTGTGTGTTAAGTAAGTACAGAAGCCCAGAGATAAAGACCTGTGCTTGCAAATATTTTTTTTAAAAATAAATTAAAATATTAGAACTTGCACTTTTCAATTAGCTTTTTCCATGCTTAAAAATGTTCATGCTGAGTGGTGAAATTCTGCAGTGAAATTTTGGACTGATTTGAATCTTTCCAGATACAGATAAGGTAGGGGGGAGAGTGTGAGAAGGTTCAAAAACTGTTAGTGAAAGATGGGTTGTCAAGTCAGCGTCGACTCAAATGACATGTCAGTTTTGATGTGCGTTGTTTAATAAGAAATTAAGGGAGTGATGATTACAGTGAGAACAAGATTACTGCAGATTATGTGGATTAAATTGGGAGTGAATATTGATACAGCATGTGATGATAGGAGGAAATGGAGTAAGAAAGATATGCCATGCTATGTCTGTAGTTCCAGGGGCGATCCAAAAATCCTTCGGAAATGGAGTTGTTCAATCTAATCAAACACAAGAGTGACCAGCATTGGAGAATATATTGTTGAGAACAGTTATGCACAGATCCGGAGATTTCAGGAGGTCACCTGGTGCAACTCCATCTCCAGTCACTGCAGATTCTGTGAATTTCTTAAACTAGGAAAAAATCTTTGTTGGTTCAGGAGCTAAATGCATTTTATGCCTAAATGGTCTACTAGTTACATACAATATCACAGTGTTCTTTCATTTACCCCAAGTGTACTAGTGTAGAAAGAGTTGATCTACTTTTATCATGGTTCTGTGACAATTAAACAACTTCTTTGGTGGAGAGTTATTCACATCGCTCATTCTCTTTGGTATTGTTACTAAAGGTGCAGTTATCTTCAGCAAAAATGTCTCTGTGGGAAATAATTAAGAAGTTTCCAATGGAAATTCTAGCAGAGAAACTCAGTGGTCTGTTTATCCAAATGTTTGCAGGTTCTACTATTAAGCAATAAATATTGAGTGAATTAAATTTATAGAATATTTTTTTTTTAAAGCTGTTAACTTGCATTATTTTCTGCTACCTTTAGTCATTTTTTTCTTCTGGAAAATGTTGATGAAAACCATACAAGCAGTTATCCATTATTTATGTGAAGAAGACTGAACTCATCTCAACAAGCATCCAGGGCACTTGGAAATAAATATGCTTGACATCTAATAAGTCTTTTCTAGTTTTCTAGTTGCAAGTCTCCTTTTTAGCTGTTAAGTATTGATTCTTCAGTGTGCGTGTAAGAATTTGCTTACAAACAGAGGATTTCTCATTTACTTGATATAGTAATCTTAAGCAAAGAGCTTTTTTAATCCCGAAGTTCTTTCCCTTCGTGACTCTCCTATCCTTTTACTTGGAAACAAACAAGTTCAGAAACATTTCTTTGCATGGCCTTTTATTTATTTTTCTTCATATGTGAAGGGCAAATAATAAAAAGGATAGTATAACAAGTACTGATCAGTGTGGAGTCCCCTCTGAATACATGATTAGAAATAAAATCTGAATAAATAAACGGATGCCTTGTAGGTTAATAAATCTGACTTTGTGAGAACAAGGAGGAAAATGTCTTTTGATGCCACTGGATCCTCGATGCTTTAATCTCATGACTTTGTTGATTTGCTTTCTTCTCCTAGCGGTTGCACGCCAACAGGTACACCAGCTCTTCTTTGTACCTGTAAATCTGGTTGGGAGCATTTCTGTTGACAGTAATTGAGTGCCATTGTGTATGTAGCTACCTGGTGCAGTAACATGAACAGCAGTAATAGCCTGATTTCCAGTAGTCCTCAACATGCTACTTGCCTTTTTTTATAGGTGTCAGTATCTTTTCTTGCTCAGAGCTGGTCTGAGAACTGTCATTGTTAACTAGCAGTTTCTGCAACTCAAAATAGCCTGGAGACCGAAAGCTTGAAACAAAATTGTGGCAGTCCAAAACACAAATCAGTATCAATAGTATGCACCTGTTAAATGACAATTTTTTTGTATGTGGGTTAGTTGTGAGCCAGTGTTGCCGTGGAGCGCAGCTGTAACTGCCTCTTACCAAAGAGGAGGACTGCGCTGTTGAACTTGCTGAGCCTTCAAAGTTACTTTTCTGGAAGTAATGTGAGGTAGGCTGCAGTTGTTTAAATTACAACTAAAAAGGGAGTTGGAGAGAAATGCTGTGTATCCAGGAAAAGGATTCTTGGTACACTAGACCAATTTTCCTTATTTAAGATGGTAAACTTCAAGATTTACTGACAGGAAGTGAATATACTTGTTGCAGAACTGTCCGGGTGTTTTAATAGTTTGCAGAGGTCTAAACAGCTAGATCCTTCTGCATCAACAAACCAGTTTCTGTACAATTAAATGTGTTGCTCTTGTGCATAATTGGCTTCCCATGCGTCTCATTATTTTTCTTGCAGCCTCTTCTTCTGCCTAGGGGGGACCTGGGTTAATCTGTCAGCTCCAGTTATATTTGAAATTCCTGGGGCCATTTGCGGAGGAATTTCCCCTTCAGAGGCTTCCCATTTCCCAGTTGAGTTAGAGTGGTAGTATAACCACTCGCATTGTCAACAATTCCTTAGTACTAGGAAGACTGACAGTGAAGTTAGAAGGATTTAGCAGGGTAAAGCCAGACTTCTAAAGAGCATATAGGGGTTCATTTGTGTGTGTATATAAGAAATTCTTACAAACTTTAACAGAAAACATAGAAATTCATCCTTTGCATTTTTTATGCACGTGCAGGCACATACATTCTAAAAATCTGGTTAAATACATTTCCCTCGTTTTCTCTGATGTTCATAAATAAACAAGGAGTGGACGTGTAGAACCCTGAACTTACTTCTGATTTAGCTACGTTTCAGTAAAAATTCTCTGTTGGTCG
Organism: Rhinoptilus africanus; assembly: GCA_013400135.1. NCBI lineage: Eukaryota > Metazoa > Chordata > Aves > Charadriiformes > Glareolidae > Rhinoptilus > Rhinoptilus africanus. The sequence goes on from VXBO01014501.1 coordinate 34,830, forward strand.
TGAAACTGTAGTGAAAGAGCAGGATTTAAAGGTAACTGAAAAGTGTAACAATATTATCCTAGAATATTTTTGCTTAAACATAGTTACTTCTAATTTTATGGTACTGTGTAATTGTATTTCTTGGGCCGTAGAAACCAGTTGTGTCTTCACCTGCAGACAGAAATCTCTCCCAAATAGGGGGATGGATGACTGGAGCAATGATTTACAGATCCTGCAAACCTCCTTCATGTAACAGAGTAAGAGGAGCTGCTTTTGTGCATACTGAGAGCCCACATGCTTGGCCCAGAATCTGCTGGCAGCGTGTTCCATTTCCACGAATATTTTATAAACCTGCCGTAATGCTGATGTAGTAGCGCGGCCGTGTTTTTTCAACGTGCTTTCCCTCAAATCATGAGTGACTGCTCATGTTAACAGCAAAGCTTGCTCTACTTGCTCTCTCTTCAAAGGAACATAGATCGTATGTGGCTGTATTACAATAATTTTTCCTATTGGCGTGAGAGTTAACATTTCATTTCCCTAATGTGCACTCATCAGGGGGTTTTTATGTCTCTCCATATCGAGCTTTAGCAACATGGTACTCTTCCTCTGTATAGCAATTATATTGCCTGTCCAAAAGCCTGACATACAAGCAGCCTAGCTGACAGAAATAAGCTGGAGCTATTAAAATAACCGTAAATGAGGCTGACAATAGGAGCTGTCTGCCATTGTCCCAAAAGATTTTCTGAACTGGAAGTAATCGGTTGAGTTCTAAGGCAACCCCATCAGGGATCTTCTAATTGCAAAAATTCCCGCTCGCCACCCCCCGGCTTCCTGAAAGCAAGTTCACAATCTTTGTGGGCCCTAGCGAATTTATTAGTTTTAGCCCAGGCTACCTCGTACTGAATCATAATTTCTGGGCATAACCTTTTATGTAGACAATTTTAAGAACCCTTCTTTTAGAAATGGTCTAAACGTTGTGTTTTCCATTCATTTGACTTTAGTACAAATTTGCAGAAAGCAGCGTGGCAGGAACTGGAAGCCAAAATGTTACTGGGCCGAAGTATTTACAATCGTTTCTTTTGCCCCATGTTTTGTTCTGCTCTACACATTTAACTAAGACGTGCAAAACCTGTTTTCTCAATGTTTTAAAAATATAGTCTGTGTTTGGCGTTGAGCTTGATGGATGTCTTTCCTTCTACTGTCTGTAGGTGTTTATTTACGTGATAGCTGCTCTTAACTGTTGAACAGTCTGTATTTCTTCACATCTCTCTGTAGCTACCTTGTTTATAAGCTACATGCAGCAGAGATCCATAGTGATGCTTTCTCTCCCCCAGCTTGATCACAATTCAAATTACTGCCGTCTATTCATAGCTCAGAAGTGATGCATAAGCTGTTCTGACTTTTATGTCAAGGTCTGGATTTGACCACGTGCTGGGCCTCTCTGGTTGCCAACTTTTCGCTCCAGAGAAGTGGTTTATGTGTTGGTAATTTCTATGCATTTGCAAAAGTGAGTCCGCCAGGTTTGACTGTACGCTCTTAGTGTCTGACTGTTTCACCAACTACACTTTCTGTTGTTCCGTTAGTGGCATATGCAGAAATCTTTTCATTTCGAATACAGTAGGTTATTTAATGGAATTTGGGAGGTTTTGAAAACTTGTACTCGTATCAAATTTACATAAGGTACAAAACCGGATTTGCTATGTATTTCATTACATCCAGGCAGTTCATTGAAGTTAAATCAGAGACAAAGCAGGTCATAATTTTATTATGATTGAGGTTTTACTTTGTTCAGTTTGGTTTTGTTCAGTTAAAATCTCAAATCTGTTATGATGATGATGATTCCCATACTCTGTTAAGGGTTCTGTGGGCTCTAGAGACCATTTATGCTCTGCAGTGATGCTCTTCCCCTTCCAGCTCCCTGAACTTGCAATAACTGGTCCCTGGAAAGTGAACAAGCAGTGGTGGGCTTGACACGTTTGAAGGTCTTGCAGCTGCACAGTGAAATGGCATTTACCAGTTAGAGGACTTGTGCAAATTTACTACTGTTCCATCAGCTTGCTGGTACTGGTAGTGATAAGTTGATCAAACTTTCTAACGCCTCATTTGTTAGAAAATGAGGAATTTGTCCTTGAAACATTAACAAGAGTTGCTTTCCATTTAACAGTCCTGTCTGAGCGTGATTTCTCAGCTGGTAGTACTCAAGGCACAACTTGAAATGTATACAGCTTTCTGTTTCATAGAGGCATAAATAAAATTTCATTCAGTTTTCTGGGAATCTACCTTTATAAATGCTGACAAAGGATTTATAATCCCAACATATACTTTCAGCTTATTTTTGGTATTTTTTTCGTAGCTTCTGAAATTTTTCTGAGAGTTCTCTGAAAGAGAAATTGTGATGTTTAAGTTTTTTCATTGCCTTTCTTCAGTACTTATAAAGAAGACTAGAGAAGTGATCNACGATTTTAAAGGTCTTTTCTGACCTGAATGATTCTATGATTATATTTAAACAGTGAATCAGAAAGTGTTAATTTAAGATTCAGCTTTACTCCGGCAAAACAGAAGAATCATTGATTGGTCAAAAAGTAACAATGAAACTATTTCCAACTAGGTTGAATTGTTAGTTATGCTGGTTCATGTTCCTCAGACATGTTTGCAAACAAGTAATTTGAATTCTTCATGAGTTATGCGAAATGCAGTATCGATGGTTTGTTGCTAGGTTACAGTATTCCTAGCTGTGCCCAATTAATGCTCCTGGAGGGAGGAGAGAGCAGAGCAGTGAACACCTTGTTCATGTGTGATTCAAAGGCAAAAACCAGTTGCTAATACTTTCTGCTCTCCTTCAGGGCTGCAACCAAGGATTATTTATATTCCGAAACAGTACAGTTTATTCTGTGTGAATCTTCAGATGCAAGAAATCCGATATGCGAGTAGCTTGCCTTATCAGTGATAAGCTTTAAATTGCGACGGAGTTGAAGAGCAAGTCCTGTTTCTCTGAGTGGCTGTTGCACTTTGTTCCATAGGCGCCTAAAACACGTAATGCTTCCTGTTCAAAGTGCACATGTGATACTAGTAAGGGAGGCTGGCACTCTTCCAGCTCAGTTTATTTGTCAAAAACGTTGCTTCTCTTAAAAGAGGGATTGTTTATACTTTTTAAAAGTTCCCGCTGCAGGTCTTCAGTATTGCAAGAGCTAGAGAGCAGTGCCTCTCTTGGCATTCTGCCCTGTTTATAGAGCGGACGAGCTGACATTTCACTTCTGCAAAAGGAATCTCATTCCATTCCTTCTTTAGAAGGAGATTGTTTCAAGGAGTTCACAGGATGGAGATTTTGGTCTTTCCAACTGACATTTTAAGCGCTGAGTAGTCCCTTGTCTGTGTGGCAGGACAAACTTGAAATCTCCAGTGCTTAAGGATAGTTGGCTTGTGTAGAATAAAGATCCGCGTGAGACTGTGCTGCCTTTGTTTGTTTTGGTTTTACCGAGTGGTTATTACTTGACTGATGAAATAATATTAAATTTTGTTGACATTAGCATTGGCTGCTATTTTAGAAGAACTGTAGGCTTAAGGCTTAGTTGTCCCTTACACTGGTGCTTGGTATAGCCCTGAGTTACAGTAGCACAACAGCCTCAGGGAAAGAAGGAATTTTTTCTTGGGAGTTGAGCAGGTTACGTGTTTCAGAACCTTCACTTTATCGAGCTCTTGATGCCATGCAGGGTTGTGCTGTACTTGGTTGCTCCTTCAAGGCGTTTACCAATGCCGTACTACAGTGGTGGCCAGAAGTTATCAGTAGTTGTTAACAGAAATACAAATAAAATGGCTGGAGGACGTTAATTTTTTTTTTTAATTGCTCTAGAAGTGGAAAGAATCTGAGCTATGGCACTGGTCACGATTACTAATAGAAGCACAATTTATACTGAGCACTGCAGTTAGGTGTAGTACTTGTAAACAGTGCACTCCAGTCTGCTGTAGTCTGTTTAATCTTGTGCAGGTGGGTGCTATAACTATTAACAACTTTACTTTTTTTCCACAAGTCACCTTGCTTTCTCTTACTGTGTCTGACAGTGAGCATAAAGTGGAGGAAAAAAAAATGACCAAAAAACCCCATGCATAACACACAGGATTGCACTTGCCAACTGTCCTGATTTGACTGTGCCTCTAGAACTTACTCAAGGGGAAAAGGAGGACGAAACAGTACGGATGTGTTCCTCTTTGAGGCCTCTGGGGACTGCTGAGAAGCAGACAAGCGCGGCGTCTTCTCCTATGCCAGATGCTCTTTCCTCTTTTGTTGTTTGGTGGGGTTTTTTTTATCCTGTCAGCTCTGCTATAGCCTCTGTATTTATACAGCTCAGGAAAATGCTGATCGTGTCGTGGCAGGTAATAATCTATGAAAGAGAGGTGTATTGCAGGAAAGGCAAAAAGAGAACGTATAAGAAGAGGTGATAGGAACGAGAAGTCTGCCAAGGAAGTCGTCTGCATTCGTCTGTGTTCCATCTGGATAGTCTTGAAGGACTACGCTGTCGCTAACTTGCACCAAAAGGCAAAGTATGGGTTAGAACCCACGCTATTTTAAATCAGATGACCTGGGCAGGAATCAAAAGCTAATTAAAGTAGAAAATACCAGTTTTGTAAAATGTTTTTGTTTTCCTGGCCTATTCTTGTTGTGAGAGTGCAGAGATTTTAGTAACAACCTGAAAACTGTCTGTTCTTAGTTGCTTACCATTAGAAGCTAAGCATGATAGTATTATATGTAGTAAGATTTTACTTAAAAAACAACCAAACCACTAATCAGTGAGGCATCTGTGATTCTTTCTTTGTTTTAACAGCAACTAAGCGAAGTCCCACAAAACGTAAAGCAGAAATTTGGCCAGAAAAAATGTAAACTTCTCTTCTGGCAGTTGGGGTTCTTTGGACCCTTGTCTGCATAAAAAGCTAATTTAATAAATATTAGTAGCTTTCTGGAAAATATATGCAACCTATCTAGGGGTAGCAGAGATTCAAGTGGTAAACCTCAGGCTGTGATGAACGTTTCCCCCAATTTTATTTTTAATTCAAAAGATCTTGTAGACCTTAGTGACACTTTTAACGGCATTGACTTACCGTTTGTTAGAAGTCAAGACCAAGTTGCAGTCGGTGTTGGCGCATTGGCAGAGCTAATGCCATCGAGGGACAGTGTGCCTCTGTGTTTATAACAGGCTTAATCCACTCACTTTTAAATCTTTGATTCGTATTGGTCGTTTATTGAAGGTCATATTTGATCAAAACCTTTGTTCATGCAGTTCTTAAAACACTGCATTTTACACCCCCACCCCCCCCAAGAGATGGCTTTTAAAGCAGCTGAAGAAGCTTTTTTATTTGCCCAGTTTATTAGAATTTAGATTAATTAAGTTTGTAATCAGATTTCAAGCACTGTGTTCCAGGCCAGGGATTTCTCTTAGTTTGTTTCAAACATTGCTCCCAGGGCAAATTCTGCTAAACTGCATTTTCATGCTTTGCTGAGAAATGATTGCAGGTTTTGATTTCCATTACAGAATCATTAATATTGTTAATGAGAGTTCTCATGGATAAGCGCACTTAAGGAGGATCATCCCTGGGAATTGGGGGTATTATAGTTTGAGCGTTTGTTAATTAGATAGAATTGGCCTATGTAAGACTGTCAGATTTTAGGTGGATTTATATGTTTATTTTTGTTTTAAGAGTGACTTTGGTTGTAGTGACTTGGGGTTTGGGATTTAAATTGCAAGTAGTGTTGGGTTTTGTCTAGAATGGAGTTAATGTTCTGATTTTTCCTCGGTTGCTGTATTCATAAACCAGCCCATTCCTCTGTACTGAAATCTGTTCTATAGTATATGCTTAGGATTTTTGCCTTCTTTTAACGAAATTGATAGAAAAGTCCTATTGCATCAAGTGGGAACAATATCTAGTCTAAAATTTCAGACAGATGAATATTGTAAAATCAGCTCTGATGTCTTCTTGCAGATGACTGAGCAACATTTCACCCGAGCTCTTTTGTACTTCCCTCTGGTGGTTAGTGACTGAACGTGAATGTCTTTTTACCCTGACCACCTGAGAGGCTTCAAGATTGCACATCCAGCCAAGTGAAAAATGTTTTTGGAATCCTTGCTTCACTGTATTTTTTTTTGAACAATAATATTTACGGGTCTGTAGGATTACCATACATGCTGAATATTCTTCAGTGGTGCTCTGTGGAAGGTTTCTCTATTTGTCTTGCTACATAAAAAGCAAATGGTTTGTAAAAGTTAAAATGGTCAAATTGCCTCAGTGTAGAGAATGGATGGGAAATTTGCTGATTAAAAGATTTTTCTGTGAATGGGAGAAGAGTTAGAGCAGAGATGGAGCTTTTACAGCGTTAGAAGCACTTAAGCTGTGCTCCCTAAATGTGCTTTGCACCACTTGAAGAAAAAAGTGGAAATACTTTCCAGGAGCCTGAGTACACCATTGAAACTGATGATACTGATCAGCATCTTTCTGATGCTTAATGGATCTAGCCGATTGTGAGATTAAAACAAATTAACTCTCACCTAGATTGCTTTATTACTTCTCTTTGATATACGAGTTCCCATCATTTTTCTCTCTGCTGTCTCGAGAACCACTGGAACTAGAAGCCAGTGAATTTATGAACGCAGCAAGTGCTGGCTTTCAGACAGCATACGGTATTATGCTGCCCTAATACGTGAAATAGGCCACGATAGTCAACGTTTGCAAAAGCAAGAAGTTGGCACGCCAACCAACCATATTTTAAGGACTGGTTCTAGACCTGTGATTTGGAGGGAGAACTATTGATATCTTTGGTTTTTTTTAAAAAAAAAAAAAAAGAAGAAAAAAAAGTTATCTTAGTTTAATTCTTTGAGCTTATGTTTTTTTAGAAGGTGGACTACCAAAGTTTACCTGCATTTGTATTCATTATTGTTGCATAGAAATTAAAGATGAAGCTACTACTATTCCCATAGGCAAAATCAGGAGAGATTTAATGTTAAACTTGCAGGAGCAATTTCAACTAGAATAATGAGAAAAGTATGGTGATATAAGGCCAGATTGCACGGTAATGTTAAAAGGGGAGAAGTACTCCGTGTAGCTGTGTGCCTTTAGTGTTGGTTGTGTTTTGTGACACAAAGTGCTGATGCAGAACCAGAAGAAATTCAGGTTTTGGTAGTCAGAGCTTTCCCCCCCCAGCCCCCCCCAGGCATGTGTAGTGGATCAGTATCTGTTCCATTTTATTGCTGGGTGGAATCAACTGGAAGAGAGCTGAGTCATATTAATAGACCAGTCGTCCCTTCCCTCCTGGCGCCTGCGGCTTTGAGTGACAAAGGACATCTAGGTGTGGTGGCCTCTCCTCCGCCCCCCTCAATGTGTGAGGGGTGAAGGGAAACTTCTGCTCCCCACCTTCCCGTCCCCTTTTGCATGGCTTCCATATTGGAGGATTGTTATTTTTAACCTTCATTTCTAATATTGTCAAAGTAATCCACTTATGTGCAGTGCCCGTAATAAGTTTTCCGACTTGCATACACAACTGTCTATTCCATCTATTTTAAACTGTAAGGGGGGTGCATGGAGGGTTTTTTAAGTCCCTCTCTGCCTCTAGGCAATGTTCATTCAGGAACTGATCTGTTGATAGTGTTAAACAGTTACAGAGGCATTTTTGCGCATCTGACTGATCATAAAATTGTTTTCCTAGATGCTTCCTACTTCGGTTTGGGATTACAGACAGCACATACAAAAGAAATCTTCACCCAACAATTCAGGATCTGTTGCGAGAGAAACATGAGAAAAAGAAAAAAATAATTTTAATGAATGAGATTTCGTGTTACTTTGATGAATGGGCGCTCAGAGTGTGGGTGACTGTAGAAAACAGGAGACATTCTGAAAACCGGAGCTACCCTGTTGGGTAAACATCTGTATTACATGAGGTGGTCAGCCGATCAGAGCGATTACAAGCCTTTCATTGAACTTCTCTGCAAAAGTCAGTGTAAAATATACAGAAATAACATCATATATGCAGATCTAATTTGAAATAAAAAATTAACCAAAAAATTGTAACACGGCACACATAGGCACCTTTACTGGTAGTCACTATCCCTATAAAGTTTTTACATGTTTCTTTTTGAGATACTGTTGTTACTGGGGTTTTGGTGTGGTTCTTACCTGCCCCCCCCCCCCCCCCCC
>VXBO01014501.1:45043-60537 GCA_013400135.1 Rhinoptilus africanus
TGATTTCAGAGAAGGGACACTTGAGAACTGATAGTCCACAAAAGCTAAATAGGTTCAGTCTTCTTTTCCCTTGTGGTAGGCTTTGATAACCGAGGTGGCAGAATTTATAAATGCCAGCTGAGGAGATTGCAGGAGGAGAGCTCCATTACCACAACAGTCTCTTTTTACGTTTCTTTAAAACTGGGCAGGGCTATCTTAAAATTAATCTCCTGCTTCTGATGTAGCTACTGTTAAGAAAGCAGGGCAGGCGTAAAATGATAACGGGGGCTCAGTTCAGTGCGTGAGCCTGCCCACTGTGCTCTGCACGGGGCACAAGCAAGAGAGCAGCGTTGTTGGAAGCCTCCCTAAAAGGGAATTACTACAGTCTAGTCTTGTGTTTGGTAGGACATGAAGGTTTTACGGGATTTCCCAAGGCATACATGGAGTCTACCCAGACTTATGATGAACTGCTTGCCTGCCACATCCAGCATTTAGGTTTAGAAGTGAGGCCACAGTAATTAACAAATTTATTTACTCCCAGGCAAGTCTCTGGGCTGAAGTAGAGACGTGCAAAAGGTGTAACGTGAGTTACAAAAACAGAATCCAGGTAACAGGGTGCTCAAGGTTTTGTGTCCATATTTAAGACCAAATTTATGTACATTAACAATCAGAAACTGTGCAGGTAACCACAGCACAAATCCAGTGATTACACAGAATTATTATTTTTTTTAAATAATAAACCTACCCCATCAGGCAAAATATATATACTGAGTTGAAAAGACTGGAAATGTAAAATGCTAATAGCCTTAAAATTGACACCTTGGCTTAATTTTTGATGATTTTCCCCTGGAAACAAAAAAATAAAATTATAAGGCCACCAGTTTGCTTTCAAGAAAACTTTTATGGACTGCACGTAATGCATGTGTATTTTCAAATCCCAGTGCCCCTCCTTTTTATCCCAGTTCTGAAGCCTTTGACAGTATATAAAACCAGTTTCCACACTGACATCTGGTGGTAGTTCTGAAGCCCTGTGTTGCTTGAAATGCTATCTAGGGGTATTTTGCAGGTCTAAGCATTAGGGGCTACCCGCCCCCCCCCCCCCAGCCCTCCTGAAGTGATCTCACTGATACCTTATAATTTCAGATGGTCACCAGCAGACCTTTCTGCAGCTTCCCACAAGGCAAAGAAAGTAATGAATAAATGAGTAATTCCTCAATATTTATCTCATTTTGCTCAGCTGATACAATGTATTAAAGAAAGTGTCTGGGGTGTGTGAAGGAAATGATAGCTGAGTTAATTCCTTTTCTTTAGGACTCCTGTAGAAGCACAGCAGGACAGTTTTATCGAGGTCCTGTTTTACTGGTGGTGTATCTGTAGGTGTTATGTGGAGTAAATGAGCTCAGAAGGGCCACATTACGCATAGTCCCGTTATGTGGCTTTGTCCAGCGTCCAAAACCGGCTGTCATGGTGATAGCTGGACTCATCCCAGCTCCAGTCCCAGTCAGGCCTGGTGTGTCTGAGTGTGACAAACAATAAAAGCCATGACAAAGCCCTTCGAGATTTCCACAGAAATGTTTGCAAGACTTGCTCTGTCCCTCACCCTGGTGTGTGTCAGGTTCATTTTAAGTTCTATTTAGAGAATGATCTCAAATCAGACAACCTGTAAGAGCAACTAGTTCAGGAAAAGGAAAATGCAAGGTTTTATTTTGCCATGATTACATGAATCCATTTAATATTCCTCCCTCATCATATAGGTTACACCACGCCACGTACCCTATTGACACGTGCGTATTAGGACTGTCCTTGTCGAGTAAGATGCTTATAAAAAGAGTTGTGTATTTCCTTCCCAGTGGATAAAAACTCAAGTCCCTCATTCTTTATTCAGATCTGGCTCAGACAGGCTTTTGTAGGCTGAGCAGACGGATTTTTATTAAGTTTGTGAATTGTGTAGCTGTTCCTTAAATGGTAATTCATTTTCTGTGTGTAAAATTGAGCTAAGCGCTGCTTTCCATTGCCAGAGCAATGGCAGCCGTTGGTTGGTCCTAGTGCTGCAAAGCTTTGCTTCAGACATCGCTTTTGTTTTCTTTTCTGTGAAGTTTGTATGAACCCAAATAAGCACATAAAGAAAACTCAGTTAAATAATTCATCTGGGCGCATAGATAAGAATGTTTCACATTTAAGTATCTTCTCATTAATATGAATAATGGTAAACAGTTCAAGAGTTTGGCATCTAAATCAGATAGTTTAATATAGTATAAAATTCACTATAATCAGTGATGAGTAAAGAGGGTCATTCAAGTCCCAAAAGACTGTGAATTACTCATTATATTTAATCTTTTAGGCAAAATAGCTTTTATGAATACTGCTAATTGATCTGATAAATCTCAAAGGATGATGGAAAGGAAATTAAGTAATATATTGTTTTAATATCTGTAATGCATAATTGCTGAAAATCGTAGTAGTTTTATTTTTTTGTGGCTTCAGGTTAGCCTCAATATGTTTGTCTGCGTCTGTTAACACAGTAGAATCGGTGTCAGTTATTTTGAACTTGTATTAATTTTTATTTATTCATTTATTTGAGCTTGTTGCTTACTGTATTTTTACACGCTTCTGCATATTTATTGAGCATTTTCTAATTGTCTTTCTTCCTATTAAACAGGTATTATTGAGACCGCGGATCGCCTGGATCGGGAGACTACTTCACATTACTGGTTAACTGTATATGCAACAGACCAAGGCGTTGTGCCTTTATCATCTTTCATCGAAATCTACATAGAAGTTGGGGATGTTAATGACAATGCTCCTCAGACCACAGAACCAGTTTATTACCCAGAGGTCATGGAAAACTCACCTAAGGATGTGTCTGTCATTCAAATTGAGGCATTTGATCCAGATTCTAGCTCAAGTGAAAAATTAACCTACAAGATTACAAGTGGAAATCCACAGGGATTCTTCTCAATAAACCCCAAAACTGGTAAGTACAATGCAGTGTTTTATTTTACATGGGGAAGAATCAACATATTTGCACAAATACATAAACCAGGCAAAACCAAGGCCCTTGGCTTAGCACTGTAACATGCTTTCACAATAGTTAACCCGGTATCTTGGGCTCTGTCAATATTAGTAAGTTGCACAAACAAGTAGAAGAGGATTTGAGAGTGAAGCAGTTGGTTCAAAGTACTTGAGAACCACCTTGTGTGCGTTTTGGGAAGGTTTTCTTCAGAGCAGCTCCGCTCTAGACTGGTCAACGCCTATTTGCTTTTTTCATTTTGTAGGGTAGCAAATATACTCTTGGAATGCATATTTTAGCTTAGTTTCATCCAAACTGCTTCCGCAGTCTCAGTCTTTCAATTTTCATGCCTAGGTTTTTTGTCAGGCTTGCCCCCTGCCCCCCTCCCAGGGTTGTGTTATTCCAAGCAATGCAAGCCATTGATTAACTGCAAACTCACTTGTCCCACAGTCAGAAGGGACTATCTTTGTCACTTTTGCTGTTGTAAGAGGTACAAAATCTGGAAGATAATTTGCAGGTGTGGTTGTTACGTAAAGAAAAGAAAGAGTCTGAGTTCAGTGGTTGGTTGGAAAGCTCCAGAAAAAAAAACATGCTGAGATTTTAACCGGAAAGGAAAAATATTAGAAGTGAGTGACCTTTTAGTAACCGCGAGTTACAAATGTGTGTAGGGCAGAAAGACAGGAAACAAACAAAATAAGCCATTTTAACTGAAGCTACACAGCAATTTTGAAAACAATGTAAAGGTTGCCTACCGTCCCTCGCTTCTGAATGAACGCAAAGAAAATAGTGCATATACTGGATGTTCTTTCCACAGATCTTTCATAATGGTAAAGAAGGGTTTGGTTTTAAATAATATTTTGCTGGGTTGGAGGCAGCTTAGCTTTTCGTATGTTGCATTTAGGTACTATTTCACAGTATAAATTACAGGAGACGCTTCTGATTCATTCATCCAGAAATTTCTTCTCTGAATCCAGAGATTTTTAGACTAGTAGTGCTGTAGAGATGCAGAGAGTGACTTTAATCTGTCACAAAGCTGGTAAGTAGAAGGTAGCAATAGAAGCCTTACTCATTTAGCTCTTGCTCATTCATGAAGAGAATTTCAGGGGATTTAAAGAAGCAAAAATTGTGTGAAAAATATGTTTTGGAGGCTGGGTTGGCACTATGGCCTTCATTCGGTTTCATAGTCATTGCGTCTCAGGGTATGAAAGGCTTGTGTGCTCTATCAGCGGTAAATGCTGTGTCAGCAGAGCTCTGAGGGCAAGCACAGGTATGTTATTTGGGTTATTTCTGACAAGAACTTCTTTGTCAGCATGTGCTGCATCCGCTTGTGAAGACATTGCCAAGAGGGACATATGAAATAGCTGTAGCAACAGAAGATCTTTAGCATAGTTAAAGCTTATATCTAAATACTTTATTTACAGAAGCACTGGTTTTAGAACAAAGGCAGCCTAAGAAGTAAAACAAGAAAAATTCAACTCCAAAGTTTTCTAAAGTGAATGCAGAAGCTCTGTGTGTGTGCGTGCATTATTTCTTTATTTTTCTCTGCTTATACATGATGCAAAAGAAAAAAATGTTCTGCTCATCTGTCTGCTTCCTTGCCCTTTCTGGTTTTTGCTACTTTGCTTGCTACTTGTGATATTGATAAGACTGGGAGTAAATTTGCCTGTGAGTTAGGTGGAAAGAACTGAATGACTGCAGTGCTCAAATTACAAGTGAACATAAGCTACCTACACTCATTTACTCTTTACTGTATAATTAGCTAAATAATTTTGGTTGCTGTTTCCTTTTTTTCTATAGTTCATTTTCTTTTTCTTCCTGTTCTTTCCTACTCCTCTCTGCCTTCTGTATCATTATGCAGCATTTTCCAAACTTAGTTTTTAAAAAAGACACTTTCATGCCTCCCTTACCTAAGTTCTGAGATGAAGAACCATCTTTATTCCTATTTAATGGATAAAAAAGTTAGGGCAGCAGGAGATTGTGGCTTGTCTTCAGACGGAGTTTGTTGTTTTCCACATCAGTAACTTAGTGCTGATCTCCTTTATGTTAGAAAGGGAGCTTGAGGGACCTCAACACACTAGAGGGTGAAGTGATAAGGAACACTTAGTAGAAAGCTAATAAAGATTTTCTGTCAAGAGAGTTTCTTACTTGCCTTTATTGTGGCACGCATACTGTAGAAGCAGGCAGTGCGGCCCGGAGTTGTTCTCAGCTCTGTGTTAAAGGGGTAAAAAAACCCAACAAAACCAAATGGAAAATAATTACTCAGTTATATTACAGAATACAAGCACCGAGAAGAAAATAATCTCCCTCTGAGTTACGTTCAGAAGGAGAATTTTATTTTATTTTTTTTTTTTAGAAATATAGTTAAAATCACAGAGAGAAATTCAGTGGTGTCTATTACTGTTAAAATGGTAATGCTAGATAGGCACCATAAACACAGAGAGGAGGGGAAGAGAAGAGATGGGCAGAGGAGAAGGGAAACCTCTTTGGCTGGTTTCTGTTACGTTCCCAAAGTGTGCTCATATGATTTTAATGCGTATTAAATAGCTAACTCATGTTTATTGTCTTCCTGTTACACAGGACACTGTATTTCATGCGATCTGTCAACCTGCAGCAGGCACTAATGTATGATGAGTTTTGACCGAGGTTATCAGGATTGTAACTTCCCCGTCTCTCTCTCTCTGTTAGAAATCACATACTTTTAACCTGAATGGATCTTATTTTGAGTGAAAACGTTTTTGTAAGATGAGGATGTCAAGGAGTTGAAAAATCACTTTAAAAGACACTACTTATTGTTGTAGTTAGTGTATTTTATCTCCCTCAGTGAATTAAAACAGGCCTCAGCTGAAGAGTGCGTTTGCCTAGGATTAGTGAGGTCGAATCTTGTCTTGTTTGCCTGTGCAGGTGTGGTACCCTTCTTGGGCTTGTGAGGCTGTTGCACTGTACGGTGCTTGTCAAAGAAGAGAAACCTTCGCAGGGGCCCACGTTTCGCTTCCAGCCAAAGGGGAGACAGGGCTGGAATATGAACCGAGTCTTTAACTGTATCCCGTTATAACACTGAAAGTGACAGAGTAAGAGAGTTAAGCGTGTGATGTTATTTTGGGCCACTGTGCAGGCCCAAAGGCAAACTGAGGGCTGTAATGGCATTCACTCCAAGTCAAGGAAAGGCTAGAGTTGGGATTCTTAAAATATGTGGCGAGTGCTAAAAATACGTTCCAGCTGATACTATGTAATTGCCTCCTCTCCAGGTCGAGGATCCATCTTTTTCTGCCTCTTTATAGGATTTAATGCTGGGGTATTGTGGTCCGTGGCTAGAGCTTCCACACATAACAGCAGGACAGATTATAAATAGCAATAACCTATTGGTAACCTAGAGCAAGTAAAATACTGCTTTCTGTTCTCTGTCAGTCGCTGATTAATTTCTGGATTTTTATAGCCTTAACACTAAGATGTCTGTGTCTTTGTGCAATAATCCTGAATTTTTAGATGATGAAACTGACTGACATGGACCTGTATAGGGTATGGTTCATCTTTCACAGAAAATAAGAGATTTCACGGCAAGAGCTATTGATTGACTCATCTGTTTATCCAAAACGCTACTAGCTGAAGTAATATCTGTGTTCTTCTCACAGTGATCAGTTTCTGAGTCTCCCCTTCAGTAAATCTTCACTGGCACTCAAGAACACCTTTCTTATTATAAGTAATTATAAAAGAACTTGGTTAAAGAAACATTGCTGAGTTTTCCTTTGCAGGCAGAAATGCTGTTTCACTTTTTTGGAGCAGGATATGTAACACAGACCGTCACAGGACGTTTTGTAATCTTTTCAGATGTACCTGGCCTTTCATTAAAGCAAATGAAATATCTTTTTCTTTAGTTTTGGAGTTTCCATGAAATTAAAAAAGGCTGCTGTGCACGTGAGTCGGTCAGGTGGAATAAAAATAGTTATCGTAATATTATTTGTAGGAAAAAAATTGGAGCAAAGACTAATTCTACAACTTTAATGCTCAACCTGAAGGTAACTTTAGACAAACACGTAAGTTATGGTAACTCATTTATATCTGCTTAACTTCTTGCAGAGTAGCTTGTAATTAAATACAGGAGTAAGTGACAAAACCGGTGGAGTTCCAAGGGACTTAAATATGTTTAGATGTTGGAGTTGGCAGAATTTGATGGCTATTCAGAACACACGTCCTGGGACTCTCTGGTTAATCTCAGCACTTAACCCTAGAGCTGTTGCACTGAGGATCAGAAAAGATTTGCACTTTCAGCAACACTCATGTGAAGCAAAGGATTTATATAAGAGTAAACAAGTTGGGGGGTTTTGTGCTTTGGAGCTCACAATGTACAATGTTTTTTTCTGGTATGTATAATAGGAAGTAGTTTAGTCATTTTTCAGTTTCTTGTGGGTGTGGTTTATTTGCTTGTTAGGGTTTTTCTTCTTTTTACATTTTGAAATTACCTCGTAACAAGGCCAAAGACTTTGAAACTTAATTATCAAAGTATTCTTAGTTGCAGTTTTCATATTTCATTGGATGCATGTGGATACGTTTTGTTTGAGGAAGCAACAGATGGACAAAAATGGATGCTTTGAGGGACGAGTAATGACCTGTTTCACTTAAAAGTTAGCGATTCAACTCCAATCTTGGTGCAGGACTGAAAACTTTTACATCTCACTGATGTAAACGCCATGGCTGTATTTACAAAATGCAATTAAATGTTGTATTGTTTGAATTAAATTACTGAATATTTTTAGTTTTACATAATCATATTGAGTGGACAGATTTCTACTTTTTTTCCATCTTTGATTCTTTCATATTATAAAATCTGAATTTGCTTTATTTCTTTGGAAGAGGAATGTTGGAAGCATGAGAGCTGATAGCAGGATTACGGTAATTCTTAAGAGAAAGTGGAAGAGGTACTTAGGATGGCATCCACTCATCATAGTTGATAATACCATTGTATATAAATGGACATTTATGAGCTATTTGTGTATTATGCTTATATAATTTGTAATCTGTATTGGATTAACCATTTAGGAATGGATCCGTTAGTGCCAGTTCAAGAGGGAGTTATTGTATTCATTTTACAAAGAGCTTTCAATCAAAACACATAATCTCTCTCTGTCTGAGACAGGAGAATGGGACGTGTGTTAAAGACGAGCTCTTTGTTACACCTGGTAAGAATTGTAAGGGTAGCGTGCAAACGGGCTCCCCAATTTAAAATGTATACCTACAGTTCCCCAGAGTGCCATTGTAGTGGACTAGAACAAAATTATTTTTCTATCATTGCTTCCTGTGTTTTCCAGTTGTCTTCTGTTTTATTCTTTAAATTGTGGGATCGCAAACTTCATGTGCAATTAGAAGAAAGGTATTCAACTCAACAAGTCCTATGTAAAACGCGGACATTTAAGAGCTGAGGAGAACATCCTTAATTGCTGCAGAACTAGAGCCATTAGACTGAACTCCCTAAACAAAAGGAGCTCGCTGAATTCCCCTAGGCTCTGTGTCTGTTTCCATATGTATGGAATGATTTTGCCATGCCACGATTTTAAAATATGGCTGCTACTCAGTGATACAGCCTTTGTATAATTAATATCGCAAAGATTGCTGAGTTAATGTGCCTGAAAGAAGCTTGTGCTACTGCCTTGTAAGTGGCAGTATATTCATTAGAATGGCAAAACCTGCATTTGCGTAGTGAAAGGAGTTCCAGTTCTCCTTGGTATTAGTGAGCAAGAGACTGGAATCCTAAACAGGTATCCATGTCGGATGAGGGAAGACTTTTGTACTTCTTTTGGATTACCTTGTCCCTGTACTTAGGCCAGAAATGATTTCTGATCTCTTTGCCCAATTGCTGTGCTTGTTTCCACTCCCCCAGGACTTCCAGTACATTTATTGTGCATTTATTGATCTGGGGAAAGACTCGGGGTTGGGTGGCAAATAACACTTTGTCCAGAAGCCATGACTCACTTCAGAAATTTCAGACAATAACAGCAAATGAGGCAGGGAGTTACTCAACGGCGCTTCATAGAACACTTTTAACTCAGATTTGCAGAAATGCTGAGTGCAAAAGTGTAGCTTTCTGTGCCTTTAATGGAGCTAGATATGAAAATGATGCATACCTCCAAAAAACTAGACTTGGTTTCATAACCTGGACAGGAGAATGACAAAACTAATTTCAAGTGTTAATTTCTCCATATTTAAGTTTTGCTGGTATAAAATAGGAATAATTGCACAACCAAATTGCTCGGGAGTGTTGTGAAGATATATTCATTCATATTTATGAAGCACTTGGGTATTATCATGAGAATGCCACGGACATTCCTTTGAGGAAATTAGTAATCCTGTGGTGTAGGAGTTAGGCCATTAAGATAAGGCCTTTCTTATAGGGAATTCCAGCAGAAACGTTGAGTAATTACCTATTTCAGAACCTTTTGCTCTTATTTTCTTGTTCTTCTATGCACTTTTTTTACTACCCCAAGGGTTTGAAAGTACATACACTAAATTGATCCTGTGGCAATTTAAGATTGTGGCAGGCTTTGTTTCATAAATTATACCACCCCTCAAACCATGCATTACAAAGTTAACATCAGCCTTCAAATTAAGGGCTGGTTTAAAGACGTTTTTATATATGCAATCCCAAAATAGAACACCATTTTAATATGAAAAGTTTGTTCTATCAAACAGCGAGATTAAAATTTTGGTAACGCTGAGTCTGTGGCTCTCGCTGTCTGTTTGTCTCTAGTAATTGTTAGAGCTTTGTGAAGCTATAAAATGCTAATAGCTCACGTGCAAATCATCTCCCTCGCATGGTTTTATCTTTTTACACTGTTTGCAATGTTTAAAGCAGTATCTCTGTGTGTGTGTCTGGTTTGAAGACTGAGTGAAGTGAAATAGGAAATGGGTACAGCTGCAAACAACTTCCATGGGTTTCCGATAACACTGGGAATTACTTGGTGAGGAAATGAAGGGCCAGTGACCGCACAGTAGTATTGGCTTCACTTTAACAAAGGAAATCTTTGTTGTTTAATGACTTGTGGGTTTTAATCCCATTTGACCTAATATTTTAGTACTTGAATAAAACCAGTATTACTACATTGCACAGTAATGTGATTTAAAGTTAAATACAAACCCAAACACTGAAATTGTTCTCGTTACTTCTGTAGCTGGCGAACAATGCCAGGCTCAATTATTGTTCATTCCAGTCACACAGCTCAAAGTGTGCCCAACTGTTTGCCTGTCACATGCAGGGAAAATAAAGTATTTGATTACACTGTCTTTAAAACAGATGATATTTTTTTTTCCTTTAACTTTACTGAAAACGTGACCAGATTCAACCCAAATGTTTGTTAAACTCCTGCAGCCAGAGAGGGTTACATAAGCAGACAAAAGTTTGTGTAGATATACATATGGAAAGAGAGTCTAATTCTGGAAAAAAAAAAAAAAACAAAACACTTCTATTTTCATTTTTAAATATCGTTTAGAGCACTTGAAGTGCTATTAGACGGGTGATTTTCAACTTGGTCTTTTTTTGAAACTTGGAAAACAAGTTAATATCTGTGAAATTTCTAATAACATCTTCACATCCACTCACTCTACACTATTTAGGGGTTTAGCACTTGAAAAGACAGAAAACTTGCTGTACTGTAGGCAGCTATTTTTAAAATTATTTGCAAGCATTTATGTAGTTATCACTTCTTTTAAATTTTAGGTTGTGGTTCTGGGGCTTTTTTATTTCGTTATTTTATTTGTTTTCATACATCTCTCTGGAAAAAGAGAAATGGTAGGAGCTGGGGATATAAACAGGAGCACAGTAAGTCCTTCCCTTCTCCTTTTTCTGTCCCTGGATCTACATAAAACTTCAGGCCCTGCTCTGCGTATTCTATGTTGCAAAGCAGGACTTTAAAAGAAATTGAGGTTTTCTTTCAATTTTTTCCATATTCTGATGCAGTAATGGGGATGGAGACAGCCTCCCTCTATATCCTGTGTTCTTTGAGCTTGAATATATAATGTGCGAAACTATAATTCTGTCCAGGGAAGAGACAGTGTTCAGATAGTGTTGTGAGCCATTTGCATAGTACCACCTTCACGCAGTATAATGGCTTTCAAAATTTCCAGTCTTGCTTTCACAGGCTCTTCAAGTAGCGTAACTTAATGGAGCGTATGTATATAACGACACTATACCGTTAGTATTGATTAATTTCCTATGAAGAGAAGATTACTCAGAATTAACGCTCTGATTCACATCTAGCTTGGCTTGATTTTTAGAGTGATGAAAATAAAAGATCAATCCCAGCAAAAACATAGTCCTACATGATGTAATACAATTTTTTCTATCTGAAAAATTTACAGTGGAGTCGCAGTCAAAGGCTAACTAGGAGTCGGCTATAAAATCCTTCTTCAGCTTTTCTGAGAGCTGAGACAAGACCTTTGGCAGCAGTGTTAGGTGATCATCTGTCATGAGCGCTGCGTGGAGGTCTTTACAGATGGTTGTTAAAAAAGCAGCTCCCTCTAAATCAGTAGATAAGAGACTGCAGTGCATTCCAGGCTTGGTCTGGTAGGATTCTGTCCTTTAAAGGTCGGAAATAACATGCAATTAAAACAAATTAAAAGGGGAGGAGCCGGGGAGGGGAAAAGCAGCATCATCATATAAATTCTCACCTAGAAATTAATGGTTTAGGGTTTAGATGTATAGGGGGTTAGGCGGCCTCAACAGTTGACAAGTAATGGTGTTGGAAATATCCTAATATACTTAGCGTCGTTTGAACAACTCTATACTTTTGTAAATACATATGTCATCCATAGCACATGCAAGAACATCCGAGGAGAGGGATAATAAGGACAGTTGTATCGAACAGAGTTGTTACACGGTTGCCTCAACTTCCCTTTCATATGAAAGATTTAAATGAGTCGAGGAAGAAGATGCCAAGAAGGTTGGTTGTAGGCTTAAGGCTGCCCAGAACTCTGAAGTATCTCAAAGTGCTAATCTATACCTCGTTTATCCATATACAGAGAACACTGGAATAAGGCAGTTCTTATAATTGTTTTTATTCATAGTGTTAGATCATATAATGTTTTTTCTGGCGGGCTACTCTTAGTTCCTGCCTCAGTTCCTTCAAGATAAAAACTTCTACATCCAGTGTCAGTGCTGTGATAAATGTTGAAAAAGCCTCTGCCAAATCACACTTTTCATTCATCTTTTCCCAGTCCTTCAAAAACTTTCTGTATTTCAACAACAGAAACATATTTAATTCTTGGCTTTTTAAGGAGGCACATTCTTGAATCTGTCCCCATTTACAAATTTAGAAGACTGTATTTTTAAATTGAATGGCCAGTTCTGAAGTTGACAAAGCAAGACCAACCATCTCTCACAACTGATGAGCTTTCTTAAGGAAATCCTCATGGTTTAGATTAATAACAAAAAAATAGTGAAATAAATAAATGAGGGAGACACACACAAAAAAAATCCAGTGATAAACATCTGGAAGATAAATTTCCCCTTTTGATGGGATGGGGATGGGGCCAGGCTCTTTTCAGTGGTGCCCAGTGACAGGACAAGAGGGAATGGGCACAAACTTGAGCACAGGAAGTTCCACCTAAACACGAGGAGGACCTTCTTTCCCTTGAGGGTGGCAGAGCACTGGCACAGGCTGCCCAGGGAGGAGGTGGAGTCTCCGTCTCTGGGGTCATCCCAAACCCACCTGGATGGGTTCCTGTGCCCCCTGCTCTGGGTGACCCTGCTCTGGCAGGGGGTTGGACGAGATGATCTCCAGAGGTCCCTTCCAACCCTATGATTCTATGATAAGCCATATCTTCAAAATTTGGAGGGACTGGATTTTGTCCATAATGGTCAGTTGCTAGTTTCATGTCCATTCTCTACAAATTAGTTAATTAAATATTATTTTCACATCTTCGTGTTTTAAAATATAATGTTAGTTAAATAAAACATTGTGACTTTCTCAGATGAGTTTGTCTTTCATTAATTAATAATTTTATCTAGATTAAAATGAACATTTTTAACGTTAAAATGTATGTAGTGTGGCGCTTACTCCTCTCTTTCGTTTTGGGTTGTTTGGTGGCATCAGTTCCTAGCGTGGTGTTGCAATGGAATTAGGAGCTACATCTGGGTGTGAAGGACCTCTGGGTTGTGCTGGTGGTATTTTGTGACCTGTGCACATTTAGGTCCAGTGGGTGGTCTCATTTGTCTTTCTGTAGATGGGGTCTTAGATGTGCTAAGATAACTGAGATCCAAACCCTCCCTTTATGGTTTTGTTTCCAAGGTTATAAGAGAGACCACATTTAAAACTAGTAATTCCGTTCAATTTTCTATCATGCTGTAGGGTTATTTGGAAACTGTTTTCCCAAAAGACTCTTCCTTATTATAATATGCTAAATACTAAGAAATGTTAGCTAGACATTTAAATTTTTTATTTTGCTGTAATTATAATTTCAATTTATCAAAAAGTTTTAAACAGCTGTTCTCATACTTTGCAAAAAAAAAATATTCTAGTAGTACGAAACTTTCTACTCTTCCTTCATAATACATTTTCCTGTTCATAGAATTTTATTAACTGCCCAAAAGAGTTCAGTAATTTCTCATGTTACTACAGTCATTCTCAACCACTGCTGTCACTAGTTATATCCTGTCTAATTGCCTCCAAAACACTAGTTTGTGCTTAAAAAAACAGTCTTGGTAAAAACCGGTTGTGTTGCGTAAGAGCAATTGTGACATTAAGGCAACAGCCAACCTGGAAACCTACTCTGATATTCCTCTTTGTATTCTTAACTCACTGTAATAACTTCTTAATTCTCTGTATTAAAGTTTAGGTTGTTTGTGTAGCGAGGTGGAGTAGCAATGCATGCAGACTTCGACTTTACGGTTGACTAACTACAAATCTGCTTGTTGATGAATATTTTCAGTTAAAACAAAAAGTTCAAAATGAAATTTTGCATTTCAGAGACAATATTTACCAAGTATAAATAGCTTTACCAGCAGAGTAAATTCCAAAAACTGTATATTCTTTCTTCGTGAATTTGTCAGTCTCCCTTAATCTGCATGTGTGTTGCAACAGTTTTATAGGAGGCTAACCATGAAATTGTAAAACTTGTGTGACAGAGGAAATGACCTCAAAACTAACCTAAATCCTTTAATAATTGGTCTTAAATCCTTCTCTCAGCTGATCATGATTTTTTTTAAAACATGTTAACAACTCAGTGCTGGCTACAGTAAGCTGAAAAATGCATTTCCTTTGTCCAGGGAAAAAACCCAAAAATCCAAGTTTGGAAAGGAGCGTGTTCAGGCACTGTTAATGCAATAATATTTGTTCCAGATTTGAAAAGATCTTTCAAGATGATGTGAGATCTTATGGCAATAATTCTGTACTTAATCATTGCAGAAACGATGTCTCAAAATGAGATAATAAACTAATAACGATCAGGTTACTTTAAGAGTTAATTACTGAAAGCGTTTGAGCTTTGAACTGATGTGGCTTTAGTATATCAGATGGTGCTAAAGGCAAAAGTATTTTTGCAAGGTAAGCAAAGATATAACTAAAATTTATAGTGTTCTGTTGGTAGTAAGATCAAAGTTTATTCTACAGGAAATTTATCATCGCTTACTAGTTTCCGTTCAATAAGTATACTTGGGTTTTGTGTTATTTTCCATTCAAAATTATTTTAGCTATTTTTAAATTATTTATTAAGTACCATTTTTTAAAAAAAATTCCTCTTATACTGCTTATGACTTACAGGTCTGGGTTTTTATCTTTTTACGTATGAGAGGAACAAAGTACCAAAAGAACACGATTGACAATGAGACTGAATGCATCCTAAATGCTCTCAAGTACTCAGAATGCAGGATCTTAGATAGGTTTCTTTTTCTACTATAGCTTTTTTGGGGGGAGGTGTGATTATTTATATATTTTTTTTCATTATTCCCCAAATGGTGTTACTAAACACTGAAAGAATTACTGCAGAAACAGTTATACCACTGCCTTAATAAATCCAGACTGAAAAATAACATACTTGGTGACTAGTTAGGGTATATAAATCTATATGGTTTACGTTGTAAGACACATTTGAACAGTTTTCTATAATTGTATCATCGCTAAACACAGATTTTACACTTCATTTGAAATCTTGTTGAAACTGAAGCTCTACAATGTTTATTGGATTGGATGGCTTAGTTGTTTGTATAAAGTGGTTTATCCTCCGTATACCATACGTTAATGATCTTTGGTGGGTTGCTTGTCTTTGCTCCCTGCTTGCAGGCACTAAAATGATTAATGAATACTCTCATCAGCAAATTCCAAGTCTTTATATCTGGATGCGGTTAAAATAGTCCAGGGATGTGACTCAACTTCAGATACACACCTTGCGCTTACACTTTGCAGTAGTAGGATTGAGTAGTTGAATTGCCTGGTTACTGATTAACATGGTAACTGGTGGTATGAAATATCAGCCATAGGATTAAGTAACTTACTTTTTGACCCTACGTACTTGTCTTGGCAAC